>SRQH01000155.1:0-47900 GCA_018360345.1 Claviceps sp. LM84 group G4 | reverse complement strand
CCCCCCCCCCCCCCCCCCCCCCCCCCCCCCCCCCCCCCCCCCCCCCCCCCCCCCCCCCCCCCCCCCAACACGGACCTTGAAGCCATGTCTGTGACTCGTGATTCCGCAAATGACCCGTTTTGAACCGCCTGGATGAGGTTCTTGTCCCAGGTTGCGGCGTTGGGCATGCCCATGTCGAGTCCGCCACTTGCGTACTCCAGGCCCCCGTACAAGGCGCCCCAGTCCGACACGACGAATCCCTACATAAGGTGAGCGCGATTCGCATTACCACGAACTCAACTGTGGAAGAAAACATGTATGAGACGAGCGTCAAGAAGCGATGGAGACAGCGTACTCGAAAGCCAAGTTCCCCCTTGAGAGCCCCATTCTGGGCCTTGTCACTAGCACACGTATACGTCTGATTCACTCGCTGGTACGAGCACATGACGCTCGCAGATCCCGCCCTGACAGCATCCTGGAAGGGCCTAGCACACAGTCAGGAGTCAGGACTTGCTCAGAAACAACGCCGTCATCTCCAACGGACCAACCCCCATCATGAGAAATGCTTACCAAAGGAATACTTCGTGCAAAGCTTTGTCGTCAATGTTAGTAGAAACAGACGCCGTATCGCCAGAAGGGCCCCTCTGCGACTCCTGCTCATTCCCAATGTAATGCTGCCGGGCATAACATCCCATCGAGTTAGATCCAGCCAATGGGACACGTTCGATGTTCTTCTTTGGGAAATGAGGTTCGCTTACCTTTGTGCTAGTCATGACATTGGCGGACTGAACGCCCAAGATAGTCTGCGCAGCCATAACCCCAGACAAGTAGACGTCCGCCGAGGCGCCTTCCCAGTTCCGTCCGCCCTTGACGACAGACCATGCTGGCCCAACGACCGGACCGAGCAGCACATTGACGCCTTTTCTTTTGAATTCTCTGCCCATGGCGGCTCCACTGTCCAGGACCAGGTTTTTATTCCAGCTGTGTTTAATGTTATTTACGGCAGGCGTGTTAGCCGGGCTGTGCTGAGATTCCATGTGTAGTCACTCGGATATCATGGCATATGTATGTATGTATGTATGTAGTTGCAAAGGAAAAATCCCATCCCCCCCCCTACCTAGTACCCCACCGGCGGGAGGATATACATACCTCGCCCCGACGTGTATTCCGCTTGCAAACCCGCTGACTTTGTCTGTCGCCCGAAGACCTTGTCCCGCATCGCTGAGGCATAAGCCCGGGAAGTTGACTCTAGGGATGGCGGGGATGTTGCCGGAGCAGCCGTTTGAAAGAGGTACGCCGCCCGTTAGGCTGACCTACAGTACAAAATCATCGTTATGGGCAGGTCGGTAGGACTATCAAGGCCTACTTTCTGTTCATTCCAGACAATTTTCTTTGAGGGGGGCCTACTTCTGGGCTATTTTTCCTTTTCTTTTTTCTTGTTCACACGCGGATGCTTCCAGGTTTGGCCCTTGGGAACGTACCTTCTCGTCTAACGTCATCCTATTAACCATTGCCTGGGCCTTTCCATAGGAGACGGCCCATTCATTTGCAGTGGCATCCTCTACAAGAAGGTCAGTGTGTTTGTTTTTCTTCAAATCTCACACAAATCACGATGGCCTAGGATTGAATCATAAGAAGCAAGAACACGCACTACCGGGTCTGGCGTCATGACCTGTCGACAGACGAGCCAGCAGCGCCAGAAGAACAACGGGGGTAGAAGTAGTTGAGATGTACATGGTAGCGTCTTGTCGATCAAGAAGCTCCTATAAACCGGGCTGAGGGAGGACTCAGGAGGCGGTCGAGATGTGGAAGACAGACATGCTCGTTATGTATAGTTATACACATTTGCGAGAGAGAGAGAGAGGGGGAGGGGGGGGGAGAGAGAGAGAACACCAGGGTCCACTGTCCAGCCATTCTTGGTCCTTCGTGAAGTACTGATCATGATGACACCTCAGGAGATGCATCAGCCCGAAGTAATCCATTGGTAATGAATGTTTCTGCAAGCATACCCATGTGAAGGAGCGCCGCAACGCGCCAGGCAAGACATTTGCGTGAATCGTGATCTGTGGGACGCCATGCAGGTCTGACGATTTGTGACGTGGAGATACGATGCCGCGGGTTGGGTGTATACATAGATGCAATACGGAAATACGCACGGGGCCACGGGCAGCTTGTAGCAGATATAAACAATGTCTGCATTTGCACATGTCAGATGCGCATAGGCAGGCATGTTCATTTGAGTGTATGTATCCGGCTCGATTCGGACGCACATAGGTAGACAGTGACACTGGACAATGACATGCATACGCATGAAGAACTCTTGGAAGATGCAAGTCCAATCATAATCACACGTGCACACGTGCACATGCTGTACACATACACATTCATATCTACCTACCTCATGAGAACAATGGCATACAACTTACAAGCACACTTGACCACGCCTATGTATTTCAACATACAACACACCTGCAGGCTGCATACAGACATCATATATTCAACGTTACACCCCCAGTGCATCACACATAACTTAAAAGAATCCAGGTCCTCGAAAACTTAAGCAAAGCCCAACCCAAAAGATACAGATTATAAACAAGATTCAAAATAAAATATGAAAAGGACGCCATTAGTCATATATATTCCCATGCTCATCAAAATCCAACATGTATATAAAAAAAAGAAAAGACAAAAATATGCATATAAAAACCAACTTGACTGCTTTTGCTTTTCCACGACGTCACACGTGGCGTCGTCTCTTTTGCTCGCAGCTCCAAAAATTCTATCACAGTGCTCTCTATTCCATGCAATGCCATGCAATGTGTGTGCATCTCGCCAAGTCGAGAACAAACGACAGAAACTCCACTCTAGAATGCGACAAAGTCCATGCAAAATTGCTCAAACAGGCGATGGTGACTCCCAGTCAGAGGCCTCGGAGCTCTCCGACATCTCTGCCTTCTTGGCCTCGACCCAAGGACGAACGGGGTTGCCCATCCAGCGTGTGCCGGAGGGCAGGTTCTCGCCGCGCATAACCAGCGACGACGGTGCGATGGTAGTGCCGGCGCCAATGATGGTTGCTGGCAGGGCGATGGAACGCGGGCCCAGGGTGGCGCCGGCGTGGAGGACGACGGTATCGAGCCGCATGATGCGATCGTGGAAGAGGTGAGTTTGCAGGACGGCGCGGCGGTTGACGGTGGCGCCATCGCCAATCTCGCAGAGTTCGGCTTCGGGCAGATGGTGGCTGTCGAGCCAGACGCCGTGGCCGATCTTGGCCCCGAGCGTGCGCATCCACCACACGAGCAGCGGCGTGCCGTAAAAGTTGTTAATCATCCACGGTACTGCCAGCGACTGAATAAAGGTATCGGCGAGCTCGTTGCGCCACACAAACGAGCTCCAGAGAGGTCGATGCATGCCGGCCGTGATGCGCGGCGTCAGAAGCCACTTGACGGCTGTGGTCAGCCCGAGCGAGAGGAAGCCCGCCGAGAAGATCATGGCAGGACCCGCGAGGATGGCTTGCCACCAACCAAATGTGTTGAGCGTCCACAAGTAGGTTGTGGCGATGACTGTGGCCATCATCCCACCGATTAGCAGCGGCGTGAGGCGACACAGCTCGATCAGGCCCCGAAACACCACCAGTCGCGTCGGCGGCTTGAATGTAAGGGAGTCGTCCACCTCGATGTCCTGCTTTCGTGGCAGCGAGATAGCCGGCCGGCCAAGCCATGACGAACCGGCCTCCATGTCGTGCGGCGCCGTGCCGAGCACTCCGATCAGCGACCGCGCCGGGACATGCACGCCGGCCTCGACGATGCCCGAATTCCCGACAAACGCCTTTTCGCCCACCGATGATGGCCCGATCCGAATTGTGCCGCGACACAGTACAAAGGGCGACAGCGCCACGTCGTCGGCCAAGAATGCTGCGTCCTCGACTGTGAGAAGCGACGGGATCGCCAAAATCGTCGATGCCTCGACGTGCTTGCCAATTCGAGCCCCAAGCATGCGCAGCCACGTTGGCGTCAGAAGGCTTGCGTAGATGGGGAACATGGTGGTGCGCAACTGCATCATGATGCCGTGTGTCAACCAGGCCGCCCACGCGGCCGAGCTATGCCACGAGTAAGAGCCAGGGCGAAGGAAAAGGCTGGCGAAGCGCACGAGCATGACGCTCATTGCCACGTAGAGAATCATGCCAAAGACAAAGCCGGGAGCGGCGGCCTTGGCAAGTCCCAGAACAAACTCGTGGAAGTCGTTGTAGTTGCGGACCAGGAGCGGCGTCAGAGCTAGCGTCGGCGCGGCAGGGACAATAGGCATCAAGTCGAGAACCAACAATGTCAGCGTGTATGCGATGCCGGTCATGAGCCTGCCCTCGTTCATGTAGGCTTTCTCGTCCGCAGACGGCGTCACGTCAGGGCCCGGCACGATGCCCTCCACCACAGTGCCACCCTCTACGGTGGCATAGGGCTCGATAGCGGCGCCGGGCATCAAAAAGGATCGATGGCCGACGACGGCGCCCTCACCGACCGTGATGAAACCAATATGCAGGAAGTCGCCGTCGAGCCACCACCCGGTCATGTCAACTTCGGGTTCAACCGAGCAACCATTGCCAAAGCTGGCCAGCCCTGTCGTGGGCGGCAGGCCATGAAGCTGGACGTCCTTGCCGACATGGCAACCCAGCATTCGGGCGTAGACGCGCACCCATGGCGTTCCAGCGATACCCGCAAGGTTCCCCATGCCGGCGAAGCGCTCCGCACCCCAGAGGCGAAGATGAGTACCGCCACTGCGCTGGTACGTGCCAGGCTTGATGCCCCAGGTCAACAGACGAGCCCCCAAGGCCGTGGTGATGAGTCGACCGGGGAAGGTCATGAAGATGACCCAGATGACCGCAATCGCCCACCAAGGCAGCAGGCGAACGGCCGCCCAGCTGTTGGGATCCAGACGCAAGGCGAAAAATCTCTTGGTGACCGACACACCGGCGAGCCAACGGCCAGAATTAAAGGTGATTTCACAGAGGAGAATGCAGGCCTGGACAAACATGACCCAGCGAGCGGTGGGCTTGACCAAGCGATCTTCTTGCTTCGTGCCGGCGAGATCGTCGACACGCGCCGCCATGGCCGACAGGATGGGGTACTCGTAGATGTCGGCCACGGACATGGTGGGAGCGCGCTGCCGCAGTTGCGACACGAGCTGCGCTGCCGCCAAGCTGGTACCGCCAATATCGAAGAAGTTGGAATCAGGCGCGGCGGGTACGCCAATAACTCGGCGCCATTGCTCGGCGAGCCATGCCGTGGTCCCATGAATGGGCTGGGCATCGACGTGGGACGAGGCGGGCGGCGGCCAGGGCAGTGCCTTTCGGTCGACCTTACCCGATGTCCGTACAGGAAGATGATCGACGGTAACCAGCATGGGAATGAGGGTGGCCGGCAGCAGGCGCCGAAGGATACCGCGGTCATTCGCCTGGGGCGCCGCGGTGCGCACCACATAGCCCACGAGCACCTGGTTTCCCGTCTCGCTTCGTCGAATCGTGGTCGCAGCCGCATTGACGCCGGGCAGCGACATGAGAGCGGCGTCAATCTCTCCGAGTTCGATTCGGCGGCCACCCAGCTTGATCTGTTCGTCGTTGCGACCAACAAAGAAGAGGCCCTCCTTCTCCGCACGCACCAGATCGCCGCTTCGATAGGCACGCTCGCCTCCAAAGCAGGCTGCGGGTGCAAACTTGACGGCATCTTTTTCGACATCGAGGTACCGGGCCATGCCCACGCCGCCGATCACCAGCTCGCCCTCCTCCCCCCATTTGACCGCGTTGCCTTCAGTATCGACGACGGCGAGCTTCCATCCAGCCAGGGGCAGGCCAATGGCGACCGGCTGTCCGGCCACTAGCGGCGCGGCACACGCCACCACGGTCGCTTCTGTGGGGCCATATGTGTTCCACACGGAGCCGACCGTGTTAGCAAGCCGGGCCGCTAGTTCGGGCGGACAGGCTTCTCCGCCGAGAATGAGCAGCCGCAGACCCTTGAGGGCCTCTGCAGGCCACATGGCGGCCAGTGTCGGTACCGTTGACACAACCGAGATGTGTTGCGCTGTAAGGAATGTGCCCAGGTCGGCCCCGGCTTTGACGAGCGCCCGCGGAGCCGGGACCAGGCACGCACCGTATCTCCACGCCAGCCACATCTCCTCGCATGACGCATCGAACGCGACCGAGAGGCCGGCAAGAACACGGTCGCCAGGCGCGAGCGGCCTGCTGGGCAGAAAGATTTTGGATTCCGCATCGACAAAGGCTGCGGCGCTGCGGTGGGAGACGGCGACTCCCTTTGGTTTGCCGGTTGAGCCCGAGGTGAAGATGATCCATGCGTCGTCCTCCAGCCCCGGTCTCCTGTCTCCTCCGTCGTTGGAGGGGTTGACACAGGTCAGGGTGGCGTTGTCGGTGAATACGGCCGTGACACTGGCTTCTTCCCAGACCAGCTGGGCACGCTCGTCTGGGTCGTCCACATCGACGGGGACGTAGGCGGCGCCGGCAGTCAGAACGGCAAGGATGCTGATATAGAGCTCTAATGAGCCTGATGTGACTCGAATGCCGATCCGGTCACCAGCACAAACGCCAGCAGCTCGGAGTTGTTTGACACGGTGCGCGATCTGGGTGGCTAGCTCTGTGTAAGTCAATCGATCTGTGCCGTTGTCAATGGCCAAAGCCTTTGGGTGAGTAGACGTCGTGGTGTCCAAAATGTCCACGAGGGTACGGGGAGAACCACAGTCGTCGACCGGATACAGAGCCAGGTCGTCTTTTGAGTGTGGTTGACTCATGATTGCAGACGTGTGAGAGACCAAAACATCTAGACGCGCTCAGGATATCGTGAACCGGCTGGATATACAATAATTTCGAGCGGAGCCCGCGGCCGGTATAATGCAAAGCAAAAGCCGTGATCTTTTGACTGGTAAAATAGGCTGAGGAGGAGAGAGAGAGTGACAGAAATCCGAGGTGGGAGACTTGAGATCCGGCCAGCTCGTAAAGTCCTCGAGAATGAGAGTCGTCGACAACCAACAGGCCTCCTTGCTTTACTATGTGGACTGAGGACGTGGAGAGACGTATGAAGTCGCAAAAAGATAAACGGATATAGATATATAACGGGGGATGCTTGTAAGACACCTTCTCCGGGCGGCAAGTAGACGGATCGGAAGGGAAAGAAAATGCTCGTGGAGAGCCGCGGTGCCAATGAAGCCGAGCCTGGCCAACACGAGAGACCAATTCGACCTTGTATGTCTCAAGCCACTATATATCTTTCCGAGCCGTGGCGTCCAGATGGGAAAGGCTGACATGAAAATGCAAGGTGAAAGGCATAATGCAATGAGATGTCCAATGCTCGCACAGTCAAATGGAGACCAGAATCCCAGTGTTCTAGTCATCGGACGGCATGCGGCGGCATCTGCTTACGCTGACGGGTAGCCCCTCGATGGGGACCGGATCCTTCCATACCTAGGTATGTCATGCTGACCGAAGAGCTCTGGGAACCAGGTTGCATGGCAATAGTTCATGCTGGACAAGAGACTTCGGCCTTTGCAGCACAGAACCATAGCTGGAGTGTCGGTCCAATGCGTCATATGGCAGGGCACGCCCCTCCACGTATGCAGTTACTGATGGCGAATCTTCTTCATGTATGACGATAGAAAGAGACAGGTTCCTAGCTTGTGCGTGCGATAACCTGGTGGATCGTACAAATAGGGTAATTTACTAATTACGCAACGAATGGACGATTTAGTAACGAAGAGCGGGCGACCGGGTAGAAAGAACTGCACTGGAGTGCGGTGCGGTGCCGGGGCATGGACACGGGGGCGTGTAGGTCGAGTTGTTGTAAGTGAACCCTTGCGCGTGCCTGTGAGTCTGATCCAAGTGCAACTGTACCTATTTGATGTTGCAGCAAGTAGCGCCAAGGAGCAACAAGTACGAGCGGTTCGTGTGTTTCCTGTCCCACCGGCGTAGGTGCATTGGAACGCCTGCGGCGAACGTACCAGCGGACGTACCACCTCTGGACCAAGCAAAGACAGCCAAGTCCCGGACTGTTGTTGTACGTGGAGACATCAACCTCGTAGACGCAGCATGAAGTGGGACCCAACATCTGAAGCGTGCCCAGATCAGTATCAGTCGACATGGGTTGGCTCGGCCAAGCCGTGACGTGGATAAACATTCAGATATGGCCAGGTACCGGGCAGCACTGCGAATGGTGCGAAGCTCAGCTCCGCCGAGCTGACCCCTCATGAAGCTTGAGGGCTCAGGGGCTAAAAGCAAAATCAAAGTGACCGTTTCCATAAGTGTGCATCTCGAGATGCGAGTAGTGTCAGTAGTGAGTGCGACTTGATGGGTGTGTGCGAAGGGAGAGCGCGAACTTGGAAGAGATCGAATCGGTTCTCATGAGATATGTACCACGGTTCTACGTTACTTCTCGGGCTCTCAACTCATCCGGCTCAGATGCAGGGTTCGCCCGGCCCCGTGCATTGAGTAGCAGGTGAGGGGGGGTGTTGATTTGCGCTGCATTCGGTCCATTGTTACACTCAGTGAACGTGAGGGTAACAAGACGATTGATGCGTACGTACGCTTCCCTCAATGGCGGGACAGACACGTAGAGGGTTACGCTAGGCCGGTCCAGAGGCTACCAAACGACAACAGACGACGAACAGACTCAGACCCAGTCATGAATCGAAAGAGAGACAAGAAGAGACGGCGCTAGAGCATTCATCGTGACATGACATGACATGACATGACATGACATAAGGTGGCATATAACGACGCAGGGCGGAGCCTCAACCCTCCAACCAGCAAAGCTAAGCTCGACAGATTAGGTACGCGAAAAGAGGCGACCAATGCGAGCGGGTGCAAGAGCAAGGCGGCCGGCAGCTGCGGCCTGCGAGAAGCTAGAACTTAGAAGAGCGGATGGAACTTGGACGTCTTGAACAAGTTGAATCCAGGATGGGTTTGGCGGAAGAATCTTGCGCCGCCAAAGGCAAGAGGTACCTAATTGAGCACTGGCTGACAGTTGGTGCTGGGCGACAGCCCCACCTCGTGTCTTGCAACGTGGTATCATGTATGTACCTAGGGAAGGGACTCAAGGAGGTAGGGAGGTACATGTACAATTGTACATACCTACTAGGCTACTCCGTAGAGAAAGGGTGAACGGCCCGTAACCCAGGGAAGGAAGGTGCACTGAGGCTTCTCCAGGTCCGAGACGATGGCTTCATCTACTCCGTAGGAACCTGGAAGCCGACCAGCTGGCGAGAAGACAATGAGGACTGTAGCCAGGGGGGTGGGGGCTAGAATGCGGCTCAGAATGGCGGGCGTTCAGGTAAAGCAGATGTGAAGGACTGGCATTGCACGACAACTGTCGCTGACCAGTGTTGTTGAGACTTGCTGATGCGGGTTGCCGAGGCATATGGTGGATGACTCTTGCGATGACTCTTGTCGATGACGCTGGCTGATGAATGAACGACTCACGAGAACGAGAGATCGTGTGTAACGCGCAGGCCCTTGATGCTGGGAATCTCGGGATGGTGGATTGGAAATCGAAGAAGAAGTCAAGTAATACAGGTACATACATAACAGAGTACATATGGCCAGAATGTGGCTGTCGTTGGAGGACGGGTACTGTATGTACCGGTATTGCAGAGCTTAACACGGCACTGGGCCATGCCGCCTTGGCACCAAGAATAGGTAAGGTAGAAGGCAGGAGCCGCCCGGTATTCCTTACCTACAAGGTACGTACCTCTAGGTACTGTACATAGGTACCTATACCTAGGCGTGGATCACCAGGAGCCGCCGGGAGATAGAAACGACGCCACAGAAGCCTAAACGACATCTCGTGGACGACATCTCGAGCTTCGCGAAGACTCGCCCACGCGAACTTGGACATTCGATTGAAAGCACCCGTCTAATCGACAACTCGTCACACGTTGGACAAAGCCGTACATACTCCCATTGGCTACCAATCGGGGAGAGAGGAGTGACACGCACGCACGCACGCACGCACGCACAACGGCATCCCATGTTCCTCAGCCCGTAATCCCGGGGACTGCCCTTGGCATCTGACTTGCCCAGCATCACAGGACCCCCAGAACAGAACCGATACAGTACAGGGGGCGGGTATAATGCCAAGTCCATGATCCATCGGTGGATCACGGCACAAACGACGTGAACTGTGAGCATTCTCGCATGCCTTTGTATTTGCATCGTGAGCTTCCCGCTTGATGTGCAAGCTGCCGTCGCGCTTTCGATTGGGTGTGTCGCCGTCTCCTTTGCAGCCAGCACAGTGATGATTACGGGAGGGGGCCAAAAGCACCAGAACGCCACGCCAAGTTCTCCGCAAAGCTGGAGTTGTAATGCCTAGCCAAGGTCGGCTCTGCGGACCGGTCGGCGGTAACAAGCTTCAGAACAGTCTACACATTCTGTCTTGGCGCATCTTTTGCCGAGTCTGGGCTGCTGCACACGTTGCCTTGGCCGTTTGCTGCGTGGGAAATTGAACCGCGCCGCCGGGTCCAATCTCGTTGGTCCGATCCGGTAAGTACCTGACATGTTGTACTCTGTGCAACAAGGTCATCAGCTATATATGGCTTTGGGTATAGCTGCTTCCAGAACACAATTAGTGTCCCGGGTTTTCTTCACGAAAATGAATCACTCCCGCTCTGAATCACTCCCGCTCCCAACATGGATTGCTAAATACGGGCTGTGAGCCACACTGGTGGCTTCATCAGTGCGATGTGCTGCTACAAGCTGCCCTATGTTGCCACATGTCGCCATGTGTTGCAACTTGCCACGTATGTGAGCAGCATGCTCTTAGCAACTGACCACCCCTCCACGCTGCCAAGTGATCCATCGCGGCTCGTTACTACCCCGTCACGGTAGGGTTTCGCAATATCCCGACTCGCAAGCGAGAGGTATGTACGCCACGAATAGAAATTCCCACGTGAGACGGGTTGGGGGGCTCGGTTTCGTCCCGGCAAAGCATTCTCAGGACACCAGACAGTAACATGAGATTGGCCCAACAGCGAAGCACAGTGAAGCCACGTTTGATGACTTGAGCCGGTCGGTACACCACACGTCTCAAAGGTTTCTTACTTCTCGTGTGTCCCTTCTATTCTTTGGTTGTATCATTCGGTGCAATTGCCACTTTAGGCTCGTATACTGTCGTCGCATGCACGGCTACCCGCGTGAGCTTTGTGCTCCTGGCTTGCGCGTCGCCCATCTGGTCTTCTCCAAAATATCTGCCTGTCGCGAATTCGTGTGCAGCAAGTCGAAGGTTTTCGGGTGCGGTCGATTCCAATTGTCTAGCTTCCTTTCATTTTCGAAATCTTTGTCACTGTTCATGCATTATGCCGCTCGATGAACCGATGGAGGCGTGTGACTAGTATTGCGTAGACTATAGGTATCTTCCAAGTTTCCCACGTTTCATCCAAGACTCCATCCGAGCATCCTGATCGCGTTATTTTCTGCTGCCCTGTCTCCACAGTCTTTCCGTGAGAGGTACTTCTCTGTAGGTTTGAATATACGTATATGCGTATGTAGTCCCGGGGTAGTCAGGCCGCACAATACCGCGCGAGTGAGCCCGTGGGGGTGTGAGGAGGGGACACTGTAGATTGGACTGCCTGCGATCGACCTGGAAACTGGCGGATTTCAAGCATCCTTGAGACAGCACCGAGAGCCTCGTTAGCCAGGCAAGCTTTCAGCTCAGGCTCCATGGGGTAAAATTTTCGCCGCCGGCATTAGTCGAGAATTGGTACGTGAGCAGAGGCGTATGCACATAGTGCAGATGTCGTCATGTTCCGGCTCTGCACTGGATTTGCATCGCTGTTGTCTCGGAACCAGTTCTCCTTGGCCTCCAACTTCCGGCAGCACGTGATCTAACACTTCGCCTACTCCCGGGTATGTAGTAGGTACCCATGCTCAATGCTCATACATAGGCGGTATCTAGGTACATAGTCTGACGCGTACATGTACAGTATACTCCCTATGTACCTATATTTATACGTATCCTTTTGTATACTGGCAGTGGCATGTACTTGGGTGTGTCTAGCCGATTATTAGACACTTCAGGTGACTTCCAAGTTCCGGCACTCGTGAGTCATGTGATATACCGTAGAGAGGCACTGCGTAGGATCCGCCTCAGATCTATCATCTGGATAAGACCTGTCAACGCACATCTTCGGTGCCGATCTGAGAGTGTGCAACTCAAATCCAGCAAACTTCAGCACCAGCACGACCGGTGCCAAGATAATCCAACGACCCCTCCACCCCGCCATGTACTTTCATCCCATCAAGCCAGAAGCCGATGCCCGCCCCATTAACATCAGCTTTTGGCCGCTGACGTGTCCTGCATGCACCTACCTAGGACCTAGGTAGCCTTCAGGCAGCTCGATGGAACCTTGATCTCCGAATCTGATTTCAAATCATCGCGAATGGCTGTGAACTGTTGCGACACGAGGCACACAGCGCAGACCCTGAAACTTTTTCTTACCCAAAAAAAAAAAAAAAAAAAAGATGGCGAAATTACCTAGAGAGAAAGGAGGGGGTGCCGGGGAGAGAGACACATGTTTCTCCTGTCCCGTCTCGCCTACTCCGTATGCGCAGCAATTGGTGTTGAATCAACGATTCAACCGATCATCCTAGGTACCTAACCTACATAGGTACATACGGAGTACATATGTAGATCTGACAGCCCCAGCACAGCAAGGCATGTCTTGGACTCTTGGACCAGGGGTTCGGTTCATCAAAAATAGGAAAATCAGTACCAGGTATGTAGGTGTCGGATCATGGATGTATGTATTAGATTCAGCCCCAAATACATAGCTCGAAAATCACTTCGGCGGCGCAACATTGTCGCACCTCTTTCGGCTTGCACCCGCCAAAACACGAAGGGGGCTTGATTGGTGAGCAACTTCCTGAGCGGTGGCACATCAATTACGCGAGGCCAAACGTGATGGCCGCTTTAATTCTCTTGGCGCCACATTTCAAAGCAGTATGTATTTCATGGGATACATACCTAACCTTGCGCGTGCGACCAGGCACAATAACCTGCAACTAACACTTACACACCCAACTCTCCAACTTGCGCAAACCCAGCTTCGGCCGTCGCTTTCCTCCGAGTCCAGTTTCTTTTTCTTTTCTTTTTCGGCGCCATGGATGTTTCTCTAGATGCTCCCGCCTGTCGCCCGCGAGCGCTGGTGTATCGTGGCCCGGCTGGTCATGGCGATTTGTCTGAGGCTGTCGCGCAGCTATTGGAGTCGTCGCCCCGCCGTTTTGAGGTGCAGTATGCTGGGCCCAAGGAAGCTGTTGATGTGACGAGAGAGAGCTTGGCCTCTGTGGAACTGTATGCTCAGCCTGGTGGTCCTGGTATGTATATACTCTATATTGTACTTATTTGTCAAGTCAAGGGCCTTCCGCACCGAGTTTATGGAGTTGTCCTTGATCCTCCACATGACAAAACTTTGTTTCATCACATCGTCTCTTTGTGTGCATGGTGGTCGTCAAACTTGACTCATGAGAAGTTTGTTTCGTATGGTGATTTTTTCATCGTTTTTTCCTGTTCGTCTTGGACTCTTGTTCGCCCTGCATTTGGTTAAATTGCCCACTGTCTTGTTGCGCACCAATGCCTCGAACAATTGTGCACTTTGGACCCTTTATTTCAGATTTCTGCAAAGTAGCTGCATGTGTTTCACAGCCCTTTGCGCCAAAGGAAATCTCTTCTCTTCTCTTCTCTTCTCCCTTTTCTTCGCTTCTCTTTTTCTTCGCAACCTTCTTAGTGACTAACATGGGAAATCTCCTCCTTTCCCCATCAACATAGACCTGGATTATGCTTGGGAGCAGACCAAGTCGTACACCCCGGCTCTTCGGGAGTTTGTTTCCCGCGGGGGCCGTTACCTCGGCTTCTGCCTTGGAGCCTATCTTGCAGGTCACTCGCCCGGTTTCGGACTGCTCCCCCGGGGCGCCGACACAGACTCGGAATGTTGCCAAAGGGGCGCTCAAGTGAAGAACGACAAGGATACCATCATCCAGGTAGACTGGAATTTCTCTACCGGGCCTCATGCGGGCAAGGTCTTACAGGACCAATGGGTGTTTTTCCAGGAGGGCGCTGTCATAACTGACTTTGTCGACTCGAACGATTCCATTGTTCTTGCTCGCTATTCCAAGAGCGGTCGCGTGGCTTCGTCTCTGAGCAAGTACGGCGAGGGTTGGGTCGGCTTGATTGGCCCTCATCCTGAAGCCCCTGAGGACTGGTGTAAGTTTATTCGTTGCCTCTTTCTCTCCCTAGCTGCCCTTCTTCGGCTACAAAAGCATCGTGCTGCCCAAGTGAGCACTTGGCAGCACTTTCAACATATACTAACGACGATGCCAATTCGCACAGTCAGCTCCTGCAACATCAAGAGTCCTCACGGGTTGAGATTCGAGATCGGGTACGATCTCATCGAGGCTACTATGACAGGGGGCCGGAACGTGACCAAGTGTCACTGTGACGACTGGCCCGCCAGTACACACCAGCTCAAGAAGTCACGGAACCTATTGGGCAAGATGTTGGGAAGGAAATAGCTCAAAATCAGGTTGGATTGCGGGGATTTCTGATGAAGATCTCGTATGTGTGCCTTCCGTGGACCGTGGTTGACTTTAACTTGGATGGTCCTTTGCATCTTTCCGTCTCTGTCCTCATCCCCTTTTTATTTCTTGGCTTTTGCACTATGAACGGGACATTTACAGTGAAAGCACAGGTCTCTACCTATTCCGTCGTGACTTACAAAAGGATTGAGCGTCATGTGTCCTCGTGCCAAGTACGGGTACAAACCTTATTGCACGCAGGATGCCATCCGAAATACAAACGGAATGTACGAGATCTTGAAAGAAGCCTCCATGGCCCATGCCATAGCATCCTCTGAGTTTTGGTTGAATTGATCTACATATGTACCATTGTTTCCAGTATCATATGGAGTAGTATGTACGGAGTATGTATGACTACCTAATGTATGACTATGTATGTACTACCTACCTCCTAGGTACATACATAGGTACATGCACACTTTGCTTGAAAGGCAACTTGCAGGCCACCCCATGCATGTGGGGAAGAAGCTGCTGGACCCCCGCCAGATCGCCCGTCCTACGGTGTCCTACGGTCTACCTAGCCTCCTAGGTACATACATACCAAATGCGCCTACATATATATTGGGTAGGTACTCCGTATATACATGTACATATTCTCCAGGTCTACGAAGTACACACCCCAGATGTATCTGTCCCGTGAAGCATGCGCCTAGCCTTGCTTGACACGTCTTGGTCAATGTGCCCAATATAGGTATGTCTCTGGCCTGTTTACAGAGTTTTTGTGCGACGGTCTAGAAGATTCGCCGCCCTCGGCCTCTTTTCTTTTCACCTGTTTTGTTTCTTGATTTTTTTCTTTCTCGAGCTTGGCAATAACGGTAGGGCACACACATGTACCTACTCGGGGTACTCCGTACGGAGTGATTATGCAGCAGTGCAGCACAATATGGGTGGAGATGAGCCGCGAGCGTCTTGCGTATCTGCCGAAGCGCTCGGCCTGTCGCTCCGCGGCTAATAAGAGCCAAAAATAGTGGTCGGAAATGAGCATCAAAGACAAGAACGAAAAGCATGTAAAACAATCTCACGAAAATAGAAGGAAAATAAAGACAGGAGCGCAAATCCAAGACAACAACTCACCCTGGGTCCTTCGTCTTGGATACACATATAGTCTGGACTCTTTATGTTTCCTTCCAAGTTTCGCTTCACATGATTTTGTCATGCAGCGGCACGTAGGCTGCATACATTATACCTATTAGCGCGTATGATTTAGTCACGCCAGTGCCCCTTTTCTGCATGGCTCGAGCAGAATTGTTTCTATCCCAAGAAACTGGATCCCAAACGTCGTTTCTCTGAGTGTTGTTGCGCCATCGGGATACGACCTTGTTCCTACATGTACATGCTGTACGTGATCGCTGGCATGTACATACACATGCGTTATGTACATACATGCATTGTACTCCGTATGCGCTCATGATAATATACTTTCGTCTGTAGGTACACTCCTCGCGATGACACCGATCATCGATGCAAGTCCAAGCAACAACTATCGCGAAGCTCTCATCAATCCCCTCATCTCTTTTTGCCGCAACGCACCAGAACAGCCTGTGCCACATACATAATACATAAGCGCACTTAACCGCGAAGCACGCATCTCTCAAGGTGCATCCGGATTCCGGGGGAATTTTCGCTCGGCGTAATCCTTCGTCTCGGCCGGCCGGAGGACCGCATAATAAGCTGCCTGCCTAGCCCTAGTCTGCCTATATACGGAGTAGGTACCTGGCTAGAGCCATCCATCCATGATCCAACCAAATGCCACCATTCACATATTTATACATACGGAGTAACGGAGTACATGTATGTACATACCTACAAGATTTTGCAAACGCATGGATGATTAGGCCAAGGACGATTGGGTCCATTGGAGGGCCGTACAGCCGAAGAATCGACCCGGCCGAGTTCAAGGGGAAGAGAACCACCCCGCCCGCGAGAAGAAGAAAAGAAAAGAGGAGACAAATCTTCGTGCGCTAAATAAAAGGTTGCCCTTTTTACCTTTGCAAAATCTCCAGCTTACGAACCTACATAGTCATGCGTGACATCCTCCTCGTTGTTGAGAACTTGAGAAGAAAGAAGGGCTGATTTCACTCAGGATAAACTTCAAGTGTGTTACAGTTTACTCCGTACAGAGTACATACTACAGGCTACCGCTATGTACCTACAGCCAGCGACAGCAGTTTTATCGAGCCGGGTTTCCCCCTAGCCCACGACACGGACAGGGTTGGCGCAAGGTTGCATCCCGCGGCGGAAAGGCATGTAGGTATGTACTCCGTACATATGTAGGTACTATGTACCTACATACGGAGTAGGTAGGCCTGTAGGCCTTCAGTTACTCCGTACTTCTAAGTTCTACCTATGTACATAGGAGGTAGGTATGTATGTACTACTGATAGGGAACTTAGAACTTTCGCATTAGATTGCGACGCCGGCTTACACAACGTCCGATTCTTCACATCATACCTCATAGGGGACAGGTCCGAATTGTGAGCTAGGTACTACATACCTACCCAGGCATATCGCGGCATTGAATAAAGGGGCCATGTCGCCATCCACGTGGTCTACCTAGCCCCCGTGCAACCGCGACCGTCACGACTCACGATCAACAACAGCCTGGGGGCGAATGACGGCCCCGGAGAGAAGTATGAGGGGTGGCGTTAAGATAAGGACGACGAATCCCGCACTCACACGGCGCGGCGCTGTGGTTGGGCCGGTAGGGGGAAAAGGCCGCCGGCTTGTGCAATGTGATGGCTGGACGGAGGAACTCTTGTCGATTGATTAGACTTTGTGTTGTTCTTCTGTTTTGCGACATTTGAATCAACGGTAGGTATTAATAATTATGTAATCCTGGACAACGTGTCCACGGTGAACTCTGTGGAAAATTCGTAAGCGCATGCAGATTTGGAGTGAAACGAAGTCAATAGTGGAATGGTGATGTGACCATAAGTATAGGTAGTTTTCCAGTTTTGATTCCTCGCTAAATTTGTCATTTCAGGGGGAGGCATCTTCTTGTTCGCATTCTTACATCACTTACGGAGTACTTACATGTTGCAGTCTGCAGACGAGACAAGGCTTGGAAGTCGGTGCAAGTCCCGCATGATTCTCCCGGCTTGTCTAGATTGGTCGATGGCAACGGAGAAAGAAGGCGAAATATCCTATGCACGTTGCTTTTTCATTCTTCCCTGCGTTCCTCTCCGGGTCTCCGATCGAGCCTAGAGATTCACGATATACATATGTACATACCTGGTAGGTAGACGATCCGTTTTATGTTCCCAAATCTATCATATTCATCAGCCACGAACTTCCCTGCTGCAACTGCGTGTGCGGCGTGCCAGCCTGCCATTCAAAGCTTGCATCGATTCACTTTTTATTACCAATTGTCTCCAGCGTGACAACATTTTATGCTAGCTGCAGCGCGAAGCATTAGGAAGAGATTGTTAGTCATGTACTGTAGTTTGTACCTACGTACATAGGTACCTACCTCCTCTCTGAAGTCTGAACAATACAATACGTATCTCCTCTCCGTAAATACTAAACCCTCTTTTTTTTTCTGCTCCTCGGGGTTACACCACTTTTTTGACCCGCATTCAAGAAAGCCAGAGAATGCATACATCTTTGTGCGCTCGTTACGCAAACCGGGTTTCTAGCCCGATCTTTGTTGGTTTTTTCTTCTTTTCCCTTCGTCTTGGGACGCGCGTCCCTCTTACGATGCACCTTCTTGAGCAGGTAACATGAAGTGAAATGACGTCGTACTCGCGCTGGAGCATCGAGCCTGATACGACAAGCTCAACGGCCCCCAGCGAAGCCTGCATGCAAGTGCTGTTCCTCAAAAATGGGGGGTGCATCTTGTTCTCCTCTCATGCCGACTACATATGTACATACCTCTACCTGTATTTGTATCAGTAGAAGAGCTTCTTACGAATCGTTCTTTGCCGATCTAGCCGCTGCAGAGACTATATGTGCAACATACACGTGCTACATATGCAATGATACAGCCGGATAGCGGGATTGGCGGGATCGTGGAGTGCGTGTGTACACAGTACAGTGTACACCCATGCTTTCCACCAAGGAGATTTCTTCCGTGTTTCATCGTTTTGCGAAGGAACTTCCTGTGACCCTGTGCATTCCCGTATCTTGCGTCTCATTGGGACCACGTGAGGAATCCAGCTGCGGTGAACGACATAAGCCTTAGCGGCGATCGAATTCGGCACAGCGTCCGGATGTTTCTGATACGCGATGCCACGCTGCGGTCCTTATGCGCAAGCACCGTGCCGCAAAGCGCCGCGTCATCGTCAGGTCGATCCGTCTTCGTACCAAAAAGACATCTTTCAAAGATGATAGATCATTGTTGTTTGCAAGATGCGCGAGACATTGAGAGCTGGCAAGAAATCCAGCTGATTGAGCGGAACCCACGTACCTAGGTATCATGCAAAGATTTCAACACAACGACAGACAACAACAACAACAACAACAACAACAACTGGCTTTGACCGATCGCCTGGACGCATTCTTGGTGACGTTATCTCTATTCGTATATCCGATGTTCCAAATAGTTGGGCCGACGACACTGAGCTCAATGCACTGCAATAGTGCCAGCAACCACTTCGTTAGTACGTTAGGTAGTATTGACGGCAAGCGACAAGTTTTGGCGATATGTACTGTCGTTCTTTGAGAAGCTGATTATATAGCACAATAACGTCAAGCAGTATATGAAACGGTTTCGTGGTCTAGTTGGTCATGATTTCTCGTTAACACCGAGAAGGTCCCCGGTTCGAGCCCGGGCGAAACCATCGCCAGTTCGCTTCAACGCGATGTTTTATTTTTGCCCTTCTTGCTCTTTTGAGCTCAAGCGCTCCACCCTCGCGAATCTCCATCTGTATGGTTGCGATCAAGTTGTCGTCCATCAACTTTGTATTACGCGAAGAAGTCACGTTCGGCGGTGTCGTCAATGCGGATAGGAGGTAAAACATCAATGTTGCCGTCTGTCTTCCCTACCTCCTAGGTACATATTTTTTACGACTCCATCGAAATTCGCGCGGCTACCTACCTACCTAGTGCTTCGTTGCCCTGTCATTATGCATACAGCCTTCTTACTTGGACCTCGTGTCATACAGCCTATCTCCATTTTGAGCGTTGTAAGAAGACTCCATGGCAATATACACAGGGTGCATATCGATTCCTATGTCCATAACCATGTTGATTATTGGTTTCCTAGTGTTGTTGGGCGCCTGAGAAGTCTTAGTGTACATACGGAAACGGCCCGCCCCTCGTCCGCTCTCCAGGCTCCCGCCCTCCCGCCAGTCGGCAGTGAGCACGCCGTCGTTATCTCAAAGGATGATTGACGAAAAGGCTCTACTATCTAGAGAGCGCTCGAATAAGCCTTCAAAGCTTGGGGTCGGGGATCCTCCACTGGCGATGTGGATTGTGACGCAGCTCAGCTGAAGACGCTGTTGCTTCATGCTCGGCTTCCTCTTCATATCTTGCTTCCCGAGGTAGGCAGCACGAACGAGCCGGTCCGGGATCCTGATGAAATTGCTCAGAGACTGCGTCGTGTGGCTTGCGGACGAGTCCTTGACATCAACGCCGCAGACCGACGGTCGGAAAAGAAGGGAGAGATATAGTTTCTTGAATACGAGGCACATGTAGCGCTGCTGCTTTGCTCAAAAACGTCAAGAAGCACGAGGAGGCTGCTTCCGCGCGACGATCACCGACAGTACTCAGCATTGGCGCTTTGCCTAGGGCGCGACGGTTTTCTCCAAAAGCTTTCGCTCCGCTTTTCACTGTGCTTCTCTACAGGTATGAATACCCTCTTGAGACTGTTGCGTCTACGTACCTATAACGACCATCGTTATTTAGTAAAACCCCTCAGGTTGGTGGGTTAGGCGCAGGCGGTGCGCTGTCCAAGTGCAGGGATCGAGACAGCGATATCGAAACCTAATTTCGCTATCCCCAGTCTCAGTTGTGCTGCCTTTTACTCAATTCTCAGAAGCTGCAGATTCAAAGCTGTCGCAAATGTCTAATGCCTCTTTCAATTTTATAGAGGATCTTTGCCTCTTGCGTGACACGGGGGGTCTCGTTTTGTTTAGATGAGGCGGCAGATCTCTGGCCGCCGAGTTTGTGCGATACGCTTTGAAGACTTCAATCAGTCTGTTTGGGCAGCTGAGATGACTGGTCTGATTGATTGCTCATGTAGGATGCACGACAGAGACACCTGCCCTGAGTACGGGAAGGCCCAGACTCTGCGGCTGTTCGAATCGTCGCTCAGCTCGCTGCTATGGCCATCTAATGGCGGCGAGAGATCTGCTTGCGGAAAGGCGTCCAAGATCCGACCTCTTTGCAAACAGCAACAACTCTGCTGAAATACGAGCGAGCCTACTACTAACAGGTAGTACTGATCAGTGATATCCGATGCGCTAGTTACGTGTCTCTTCGGGCGCTATAGAAGTAGCGTTCAGAAACAGCCGCATTGGGTCGTGGTGTTTCACATTCTCGATGGCTTCCTAGAATCTTGACGCGACGGTGGCACGTAGTTTTCAGTCGAAGGTACACCGTACGTGGCTCCCTTGATCAATTGAGCTGCCAGCGCATGTGATTGTCGATTTAATTGGTGCAAGGTTCTACAGGTGCTGCCGCAAAGGCGTCGCCAATGATGATATCAGGGTATCATGGCATGATGGTGTCAGATGTAAGAGGTAGGTAGGTAGCTAGGTGATGAGATTGATTGTTGTGATCACTGATGTATGTGTACAGGTAGAAGTCACGTGCACACTGGTAGGGACTCATGTCCGATAGGTACCTAGGTACCTATCCGACACATGGATGCACACGCGCACGGGCCAATATCCTGCTTTCCGCTGCAATCATCCTTGGATTTCGAAAGCGGAGATTTGTGGCATGCGATGGACATCACTCTTTGACATCATCCAACGCGCTGATTTGCCTCGCCCGACCGCATAAGTACGTCATGCATGAAATGCAGCGAAAAAAGCCTTGGAAGACGTACGACAATATCGTGCGTCTCGAGGCAACGGAATTATGGACAACCTATGATCAAGTCACCCGAGGAGACAATACGAACAAGCAAGGCCCAAAATTATCTCGCTCATTCATGAATGAGGGAGGATCTTGAAAAGAAAGGAGGTAAAAGGAAAACGATACCAGAAAAAAGGTAGGAACAAGAAGACAAAAAGAGTCAGAATGGTTGGGGCGGGCTTTGTCAACATCCGCGGCCACCGCCTCGCACTCACGAGCATCATCGTGGCTATCATCCTCGTTGTCGCTCTATCAAGTTCGCAAAGTTCCATTACCAGTCACCGCTTCGGCAAACACAAAGATCTTATTGAGACATCACATACAGAAATACCATACCAGCCAAAGTATCTCGATGAGTCAGAATGGAATCCTCCCCCCATACAAGACCCATTTCCGTCGCTGGCAACCTCTCCTCCGCCCCCGATCCCAGCATGGAACGTCGCGAAAAAGGACCTACACAATAACTACGGCCTCTCGTACCGGCCGCCTCTCTTTATTGGCTTCACTAGGGGATGGCCGTTGCTGCTCCAAGCTGTCGTCTCATATATCACGGCCGGCTGGCCCGCCGAGCAGATCTACGTGGTCGAGAACACGGGCACACAATGGGCTAATGCCCAAGGCAAGCTTTCTCTCCAGAACCCCTTTTTTCTCAGCCATGAAGTGCTCAAGGAGAAGCTGCACGTCAACGTGGTGCAGACGCCCGTACTGCTCAACTTTGCGCAACTGCAGAACTTCTACGTCCATCTGGCGCATGAGAACCACTGGCCGCAGTATTTCTGGTCGCATATGGATGTCCTGGTTCTCTCGTGGGAAGACGGTCATGAGGACAGACCGAGGCCGGGCGGTGAGGACTACAAGACGCTGTATGAGTATGCGCTCGCGGAGCTCAACACTACGCTGCGGTCCACCGACCGCTGGGCCACGCGCTTCTTTGCCTATGATACCTTAACACTGGTCAACCGAGCCGCGTATGACGACGTGGGCGGCTGGGACACATACATCCCATACTATATGACCGATTGTGACATGCATAGTCGGCTTCTGATGCGCAACTGGACACTTGACGACCGGCTCGCGGGCATCATCAGCGACGTCAGCACGACACTCAAAGACTTGAGGGTCCTGTATCGCGACCCGGCGGCCGAGATGGGGTTCGTGGATCCTAATCCCGCGGCGCCTGAGAAGCTGAACGAGACGGATGAGGAGGTGCGTACTACTGCTGCCGCGGCCAGGAACACTCTTTCTCGGGCTGCTGAGAAAGAAGACGAAGGGGCATTGTCATCAGACACGTGGACCTCGCGCTTGGAGTACTGGCAAACCCTGCGCGAGACTGTCGCCGAAATGGAGAGGTATAAGCACGGTAGCCGCGGTCGGAACACCTGGCAGGCAGGCCAGAGGGGCGGCCAAGGAGAGCCGTATTACTACCCGGCCCGTGGGGTGCAAATGTCGTTTGAGATGCTGACCGAGGCAGGCCGCCGGATCTATGCCGAGAAATGGGGACATCGAGATTGTGATTTGCTCGGGGAGGGAGGGCCGAAGTTGGAGGATCAGTGGCGGGTAGCACATGATTGGGAGTAGAGACACAAGTCATCATCACGAGAATGGCGGAACCCAGAAAGTATGTGACTGACTGAATGGTAAAGTCACGAAAAAAAGAATTATGATTAGGGGAGGGAATCAATAAATACACGCGTTCGTCTCTCGTGTCCCGTACCTGTGGCCAGGGTATACTCAAGTGCCACCCATCGAAAGAATATACATTATTTATACACACGTATGTTATGCACGCTCCAAACCAAAAAGACGCCGGATCACGCCGCGGCCATCTCAATCTTCTTCCCCTTGACTGAATTCCACGGCACAAGCGCGGAACCGACAATCGACAGCGCCGCCATGGCCGACGACACATAACACGTACTCATCACAGCTCCGTTGTATGCCTCGAGCACCACCGGAAGATACTCATCCGCAATGAGTGTCCGAATCTCGGTGGCTCCCACGGTGATTACGCTCGAGGCATCCAAGCCCGCCACATTCGCGGCGGCAATGTTGGCCACGAGCTTGTTCTGGAATACGTTTTGGGCCACGCAGATGAAGAGCGCGCCACCAAGGGTCTGCGAGAAGATGACAATGGCGGTGCCTATGGCCACGTCGGCGCCTTCGAGAGACGCCTGCACGGCCACCATGGTCTGCTGCATGCCCAGGCCGACGCCGATGCCGAACAGGAGTTGGTAGCCAATCCAGTGCGCTGGGGGGCTTTCAACGGCCAAGGTGGATAGCATGCCGGCGCCCACGGACATGAGCACGGTAGAGACGAGCATGAAGGGTGCATATTGGCCGAGCGTGGTGACGAGCCCGCCTGAGAGGATGGAGAAGACGACAAGGGAGAGAATCATGGGCAGGTTCTTGATGCCAGATTGGATGGCTGAGGTGCCCTGAACAGCCTGGAACCAGATGGGAAGCTGTGAGAGGCGATTAGATTGGGTGAAACGAACGAGGGAAACAGAAAAAAACAAGAAAATACAAGAAAATAGAACAAGATAAAGGGGGCAAAGGGGGCAAAGGGGGCAAAGGGGAAAGCTTACATAGTACACCATGACGAAAAAGGCCGCGCCCAAGCACGCTGCAAATACGGCACACGTCCACACCGTCCGGTTGAGAAACACCCTCGGCGGAACGGTGGCCTTCTCCTGAAGCCAAACCTGCACGGCAACAAATCCAGCAATCAGCACCGCAAACAACACAAATAGAGCGATGATGCGGCCGTCATTCCAGGCATATTTTGTTCCTCCCCACTGCAGAGCCAACAGCAGACACACCACACCGGGGATAAACAAAAATGTGCCAAGCAAGTCAAACGATTGCAGCTGCTCCAACAAGCCTAGCCGCTTCCGATCCCCCTTCTCCTGATGTTTGCCTTGGACCCCCTGTATCGGCAGCTGTTTCGGCGCAGGCAGCTTCAAGAAAGCCATGATGAAGAGCACCGTCACGGCACCAAAGGGGAGGTTGATATAGAAACACCACCGCCAAGTGAGATGATCGGTAAAGGCACCGCCCATGAGCGGGCCAGCCACAGACGCGATGCCGTACATGGAGCCAATGATTCCCATGTACATAGGCCGTTGGCGCAACGGCACACTGAGGTTGATGATGAGGAGCGCGCCGGAGAAGATGCCCGCGGCGCCGACGCCGGCGACTGCTCGCCCGAGAATCAGGCCCACGGAATTCGGAGTGGCACCGCATACGAGGGAGCCGATTTCGAAGAGAAAGATCCCGCAGAGGTAGACCCATTTGACTGAGTAGAAGGTGTAGAGTTTGCCAAAGATGAGCTGCACCGCGCAGGTGGTGAGGAGGTAGGCGGAGCCATACCAGCCGACGTCTTCGAGGGCTTTGAACTGGTCCGTGATGCGGGGAATAGCGGTGGCAATGATCGTGTTGTCCTGTATGATGAAAAGGGGAATGAGATGGTGAGCAATGAATGAAGCCGAAATGTGTATATGTACTATATGAGTGTGTTGTCGATGTATAACTCAGGGATAGGGGTGTAGCTTTGGGGCGTTTACATACCAATGCCATGCAAAACACTGACAGACACAGCGCAATAGTGATGAGACCAAGTCTCCACGACGCAGGATACTCCTCATCAGCGGTGGGAAGCGATTCCGGCAGGTCGTCGACTCGTACTTGGCCGGTATATGCATGTTTCTCCGTCGTCTCCTCGGACAACTTCATCACACTGTCACTGATGGCCTCGGTGCCGCTCTCGGAGGCGGCCATCCTGAAGACCTGAGCAGTCAGTAGCCGACGCGTTCGTACCAGCAGGCCGAGAGCAGGTTCGTATTGTGTATTAGTTACTGTGCTGGTCTGCGCCAATGCCGAGGAGGCTTGCGTGGGCTGTAGCCTGTGAGGGGCGTCGTGTCCGCCTATACGCAACTGCCGAAGTTTTGAAGTTTAAAAAATAGTTTAATAAACAAGAACAGAAGAGCAAAGACTTCGACGCAAGAGAGACAAGATGTGAATAAAGCATCGACCGACGACAACACTAGACCACCAACATTTCACGCCAGCACGCCAGCAGGGGAATCCAACCAGCACAACAAGTAGACCGAATCCCCCTTCCAGTTTTCCTGCTACATATTAGCCGCACAAGAAGCATGCATTCATCTCTAGACTCTATGCGTATATGTATCGTTGTATGTACACGGAGTACGCTTAAGCGATACATAGACGAGGTTGCTTATCAAGAATGAAAATAAGCTAGAAATCTAAAAAACCACGTCTACTTTTGTACGGAAAAACAGCAATGACGCGATCATCAGGGGATCCAACTCAGAGCACGGGCGCAGTTCGAAGCCTAATCGCTTGTTCTAGGTTAGTGCATGGGCCGCCGCCGGTCGTTGCGGAAATTTGCTGGTTCGGGATGTGGGGATCGTGTCGGGCCTCGGACTCATTTGTTTTTTGTTTCCCGGGTGGGAAGGCGATGCGAGATGCAAGATGCGAGATCCTGTGAGACTGAATGAGAGGATGAAGGACTCAGGAGTCATGGAGAGCGCGGTTGAGTGATGACGAGGAGTCAGGGTGTTTTTGTGTCTGCGTATACATACATAGGTACATATGCGGATGTAAGGCCACATGCCTACGGGGCCTATGGAGTAGGTATACATATTCACGATTTCTTTTGGTTTGTCGTGTCGATGACTCGAAAATAAAATAAGTAGCGCCGCATCAAACAATGGCATGTGGTTTGCGGATTTCTGGCGGATGGAGCGACGAATTTTCGCTTCTCGATCCGCCGCGCATGACACGGCCGATATCCTAGTGTACTCCGTATATACCTAGCCCACACGCATGCTATTACATACATCTAAGGTACATATGTACCTATGTAGGTCGGTACGTAACGTAGGTACATAGGTACCTAAGCGTATTGCTTGCCCCGAAACCTCGCCGGCGCATCCCGCTTCATCCATCCAGAATCATCTCAATGATCATCGTCCCTGGTCTCCGTGTTCAGTGAGATCATGCAGTGGTCAACATCCCGGATGTCCGCAGCGGCATCCGGCTGGGCTTGCCGTCTCCTTACTGGCAGTGATACATTTACACGGCATCCCGTCTCAAGCCGTGCCATACCTAGGTACCTAAGTAAACTTGCGAGAGCTTCTCGACGTCGCAAGTGGCCAAATGCTGCTGCTCGGAGGCCGCGCCGGGCTGCCAGCCGGGATGGCTGGGATGCTGAGGGAGATGACGCGGCTTCAGAAGTCGAGTTTCGAGTTCGCCGTGAGAATGACATATCTAGGATTCTACGGAGTCGGTATCGCAGAAATTGCGCCCACGGGCCGACGCGCTGCACTATCATCAATGCTTCCAAGTTCCGGGTGATGCGCATGGCTAGGAACGTGGCAGCTCACCCACGCCGGCCTATGACGCGAAATGAAATTACATACATTCGATATCTGTTGGTCAGCAGGAGCAAAGCCTAAAGGGCGTACATGAAAGTAAGAAGAAGCAACAATTGGAAGATCTCATCGTGGAAACGAGACGATGTCTTGACGGCAGCTCATTTTATCACAGATCTACCTACTCTATATACACTGTACAGGGGTGCTGTAGCATAAATTTGGCTGCGGCCATTCTTTGTGTTAGGACTAGGTACATACACCTTTCCTCTGTTCGACCTTGTTCACGTCGCGAGCGTACTCTGTACACAGCAGCAGCAGCAGGACTCTGCAGGGGTACAAAATTCTGAGTTGAACAAAGCGACGATTGTTTGGCAATCTATTGCACTGGATCTGAGTTGAGTTTTGCAGTGTGTGATGCAATGGACAGTCATTTCAAGAGTGAACAAACAATACATACCTATGATCAAGCGGGCTATGGTATTCAGATCTTAAAGGTGTTCATCCCAAAGATACGTATCCTTGACATTCTAGCTGCTGCTCACGAAATCGATTCTCACTCGGTCATGTCGATGCTTCCGATTCGTCAAGGGCCCGACAGAACGATACGGCATGTCCATTGTCGTGGCATTCTTGGTACGAGTTGGTAAGAACAATAAGGTGCCTTCATATCTACCACTCCGGGGTAAGCCTCAAGGTGATAATTTCGAAGTCCTTTCCTTTTCAACTCTGCATCGGCCTCATCTACCAAAGTTGTCCTATCTCCGCAGCCAGCGGCCAAGCTCAGCAACTCGACGCATGCGATTACTCATCGTCTGGCGCCACGTCCTCTCATGGCAGACCTGCGATGTGACATGATGTGACATTGGTGACCATCGATGGTCGCGTCGAACAGGGGTACGGGTCGGTCCAGATCTGGTCGCATGTAGCGATCTGTCGCAGGGTACATATGTATATAGATAGGGGTATCTACCGCACATCAGAGTGGACAGACGGCTGCGCCCATTCTTTTGTGCGATACGAATCATACGATCGGTCGGTGTCGCAAGGGAATTTTCCGAACAAATTCCCGAAACCTACTCTGACTCGATACCTCATGCAATTCCATCTTCTTGTCACAATTTTCATCAAAAGAGCCTTCTTTACAATTCTTTGTCACATCATCATCCTCATTTCAACGAACTGAACTACAACACAACCTCCGGCTACACCGACATCAAGCTGTACTCAGTGGAACACTGGTGATTGGTTCGAAGTCTTGAAGCAAGCCACGAAGGACAAAGTATTTGGTACAAGGCGGACCCGGACATGGAAACTAAAGAATCTGATCTTCTCCAGGAACCGGAAATGCCTGGCACCAGGCTTCTCAAACAGTACATTGCTGATCGAACAACTTTAGACCATACGCCAACCATGCTGGAGCCTCTGGACTCCTGGAGGTCATCCAGTACTACCACATCGTCCCACCATGGAAGCGTGTAGAGAGTACAAGTTCCAACTTGAAGCGACCAAGGAGATTGCGATTCACAAATGGATCGCAATCACTGCCACCCTAGCCTCCACTCGTCAACTCTTGAAGCCATCCCGGATCCGGACCGAAACCGGACGCAGGCAAGTTTAGGTTGCGCGAAATCACCAAGAAGTAGAAGAGCAGCTTCTCTCCAGGACCGATGGTGCTTACGGCTGAAACAGCCACGAAATACTAGGAATTACTCAACGAACCCAAATGGACCAATATCAGCTCCGAAAAATGTAACGAGAAGTGAACATAGGGCCTACCAGAAGGCTGTGCGCCACGAGATAAACGAGATCAAGAGATCCAACGCATGTCAGGACTTCATCCAAGCAATTGGAGCCCAATTTGAACCGACATGGGCAGAAGCCAAGAAAGTCAAAATGGTCGAATACAACAACGACCTATCGGATGACTTTTACCCTCAAGTCTGTATCCGAGGAATTCATGTCACATGACATACCGGAAGGTGACCCGGGTCTTCGAGAACGACTACAGCAAAGGTGTGCACGCCACATTGGGAGGTACTCGAAAATTACTCAGGCAAGCCGACCAACGACAACTCGACCGGCTCGAAGTCCAAGAATCTCAACTGCCCTTTATGGGTTCACTGGACACCTCAGCTTCGCCGAACTCCGCTGCACGCGGTTATAGGAGAATTGGTCAACAAAAAGAAGCCTCCTGCACAGAGATCTTTGTGACAAGATCAACAGCGATGTGAGAGCTCAGGTAAGGTTTCAGCAGCAATAATCGCCACGGCCTGGGCCCTGTGTTTACAACGACAACCAGCCATCATCACAGGCTGGCCAAAGGCAACCTCTTCGACAACTGTAGTGCTCACTGCTATGCGCGTGTCAAGTTGTCAACGATATGCATGATGCCACTTTCGAACATATATACCTCCTATGTACATACATGCGTGAAGGTTTCATTTCATAATCACTCATTTGTGGCTTCTTCCACCCGCAGCTGACCAGCCAGGTCCATGGCGACGACAACCAATATTTGCCAAACCGGGCCCCTAACCTGACGTCTTTCAAATAAGACTGTTTGCAGTCTGGGTTTTAGAAGTGAAACCAGCGCGAACAAGGTGGCAGAACCTCACGAGTAACCAGTCACACACATGAAGTCCGCAATTGTACTATGTACCAACCTCCTCGTAACCTCTGTACCAACAAGAGGGATCCCCCGGTCGAAGCAAAAAGGGCCCAAAAAAACATACAACAACCGGTGTTCGCTGGTCGTCACCGACCCAACTACTAATCTGTCGGTTGGTAGCTTATCTATGGGAGAGCGGACGGGATCCCGAGTTTTCTACCACCTATGGTCGTATGTGCTGTACATTGCTGCAAAAGCAGACTATAATCTAAAGTGTAATAATGTTCGATGCTCTGAAACGCTTCATGGAGCGAGCATGAGGTTGTCGACAGTCGGATATGGCCCAAGGGCAATGACTTTAAAGGTCCATAACGCTGAGCGGTGATACTGTTAGGTACATGGCAGAATTCACGTGTACACACGTACAGCTAGGTTGTATTTTGTTAGGCAAAGTGAAAAAATCGTGCGGCGACGCGCACATTTCGTGTATAAGCCTCTCCATGCTTCCATGTTACCACTTCTCAGTGAGGTACATAGAGTGTGGAGTCCTCCAGCTTTTTGTCGCTGTCATTGGTCAGCTCTGACGTTAGCACAAGCCGTCATTGGCCAGTTTTGCATATTTGGCGCGCACTGGCACAGCCTCGCGTCACTGCATTTTTAATTAGAAAGGCCCGAGGACCAGAAGGACAACCCAGACTCTCCCAGAAGAACATTAGAAGTCACGATCATCAATCAATACAAGCACACTATCGCCCAAAACTCATTATTTGTGACAATCACGAGTCTCACTGCCTGTATCGAAACTTTTAACACCGATTCCAAAAACCCACTGGAAAAAATGACGACTACCTACCTCTAAGAACGAACAGATGGCTTCTCTTCGCACTCCAAGCGACTGGACGAGTTGGAGATTCAATCAAAGCTGTCGCAATCCATTACGAAACTTGGGACCAAATCAAACTAGAAGGTCCTCCTGAACCACTTAGGCCAAGACCAATTCCTGCTGTCTGCCCAGAGGCAAGAGACTACCAAGGATTGGGAGCCTTTCCGGAGCCGACCATCCCGTCGCACCTGACGCTGCAACCCTGAGCGACCTCTCCAACACTGGATCGCCAGTGCGCCACATTGTATGTTACAGCCGGAGATAACGCTCGACGTGAGCAAGACCAAGCGCGAGACCGATACCATAAAGGACTCGCTATCTAAGCTGAGGGAGTGTCATGAGGGCGAATAGTTGTTCGACCTTGAAGTCGGAGAAAAGCATCGCCAGCACATTTAAAGAGATACTCGCATCGATTGAGTCTGATGAGAGCACCTGGTCAGGCAACATACCTACATTAGGTACATATTGTTCTCCTACCCTTCAAACGCACCCAGCTCGCAAGATGTTCAACGTAGACGCGATTGCGGCGTAACTTCCCTTGATACTACATACCTCTCAGTTGGCGCGGTAGTCCCGCCATGCTGACCACGCGGTCCACGCCACGTTGCTCCGAGTTCCAAGTCCAACCCTCATCTCCAAATTCCAGCCTTCATGCCAACGCCTTGGGCACATCAATCACCGGCTGCTCGAAGAAACCCTCCGCCAGCTCAAAGAGAGGGTCGTACTCCTTCATAGTGTCCACTGTCGTCTGCACGAGGTCGTACGCGAGGCAAAATCGCATACTAGAAGCAAAGTCCTCTTTTGAGAAGCAACACCGTCAGCATTTTGGCTCTCCCGTAACGGTGGTGGCCGTTCCTCCTTACTTGGTATTTCATCTGGAGTCATGTGCTGCAGCAACTCATCAGCGACAAGGTCGGGCTGATCTGCGCCGACGTTGCTGATGATCTGGACGACGCTTGCACGTTTGTGCCGCGCCTGAAAGTACAGCGCGAGGCGATCTTGAATGTCGCGCGGCGACGAGGACGCGCCATTGAAGATGATACCGAGTGTTAAGCCATCCTCGAGGGCTTGAGCACCTCCTTGTCCCAGATCTGATATGACGGGGGGCGGGGGTGATTTTCACTCTACTTTAGCCTTGTACACATACTGTAGGTAGGTATACGTGACCAACTTGGATGGTATGGAACTCACGAGGCAGAATAGGATGAGCTGCGTCTCCCGCGAGCGTCATGCACCCTTTGTTCCAGGCTGGCAGCGGACGACGATAGAGTAGCGGCCATTTCCGAACATTGGTGCCTTTACTCATCACCTTTAGCAAGCGGGGATCAAAGCCCGCATACTTGTCCAAAACTTGGGCAATATCGATGGGTTCGTGCCAGTCTAAGAAACGCTACGGTCAGCCAGTATCAGACTCAACAATAACATTTTCCGTCCCGTGGCGACATACTTTCGCGCCTCGCGGCTCCATGATCCTGCTTGACATCCTCATCCTCCTCGTCGAGCACGCCAACAAAGTTCAGGACCGTATTGCTTCAGTACCAGTTAGCATGTCCCAAAATCATGGAAACGCCCGCGGGTAGCGGGTAGGCGTCTCTCGCCATGTAACGAAATGACAGCATAGCTTACTCGCGACAGGGATACGTGACCAATCTCCGCACTCTGTCCTTGTCAGCCAAGATTCGGGTCCATCCGTGGTGGTTTCCCACGAAGAACCGGGTATCAGGGTCTTCTTCGAGGCGCTCGACGGGAATCAGAAATCGATAGCAGCAGTTGCCGCGGACGGCGGACACGGGGGTATTTTTGCGGCCCAGAATCGCTTCTGGACCGGCGGAGTGAATGCCGTCAGCTGCTATGACGAGATCGCCGCAGATTTCGTCTCCGTTCTCGAGGACAATGGATGGTTTGGACGGATTCTGTGTACGACAGTGTTAGAGTCCAGTGCGGCGTCAAGGCATATTATGCTTCCTGTCTTGCTTCCTTTCTGTCCCTCTTTCTAATGTCTCTCCATCGTTTCTTATCTTTTACAATAGATTCATCCACCTTCTTCAGTTCTTTTTCTACTATATCTTTGGCTTCCCTTTTTTCCTCTCTGCCTGTTCCTTTTCTTCCTACAGCTAGGGGTATTAACGTACATAGCATCCGACTCCTGAGCCGGTATGAATGAGGACCGGTTTGCCAGGTCCATCCTTTCTAGTCGCCATCCACTTCAGAGCACTGTGCAAGTCGACTCGGTGCGACAACCACGTGGGGACACCTCCCATGGCAGTATCCGATTTTTCGTCCGACAATTGCCGGACGGTCTGCAACGTGGCGGGATCGAGGCGGTCGCTTCGACGGGCCAGCACCCAGCGCCAGCGGACGGGATCGAGGCCCCAGGCCATCAGGAATCTGACGGAATTGGGTGCAATTATAATCGCCGCGCCCGTTTCGCTGTTTAGGGAGGACTTTTCGTAGATCTGGACATTGTGGCCGGCTCGGCGGAGGGCTATCGCTGCGGAGAGACCGGCAATGCCTGCCCCGACAATGATGACGTTCAACATGGTTGGCAGAAGACCTGGAGATGCCACAATGTGTGAAGAGTCTCGGCCCATCTTTTTAACTTCACAGGGACGGCTTGCAGCTCCTCAAAAGTACCCGGCCCCGGAGCTGAACAGGGCTCATCGATGTGGAAGACGGCTCATGGGCGATGGCATGACCAACGGTCCAACTGGCAACATCAGCTAGGTATGGAACCGATCCCACGTAACGTGAGAAGCTGGAGTACGAATTTTTCCATTACGCTCACATATCAGCCCAGATGTTGTGTTGGATTCTGTCCAGTCGACTCGGAAGTTACGCAGGACGGCTTAGCAGTTGTCACACCTCTACAAGGTAGCTTACCTATGTCCTTATCGTCCAACACCCAGCTGACAACCTCAGTACTACACATGGTGGGGAGCATGGTGAAACATGAACAAAAAATAGTTCGCAATGAGTCCGATCATTAAGAGGGATGCATGCTTTGCGTAACATACACGCATGCGATTCGCGAATATGTACCAGGTACACTGTACCTAGGTAAGGTAGGTATTCGTAATGAGGGCCATCTGGAGCGGTGGGGGCCGCATCAGTCAGGCTAACGACCTAGTGCGATCATGGCCCGTCAGATCTACCTATGCCAGCTTAATGTAAGAGATGGGACTCACGGGACTCGACAACATGCGGATTATTCTGCAGCTTAGCATAACAAGATGGCCAAGAAATTCCGGCTTGCCATCATCACGATTCACGGTCCTCGGAGTCCCGGCAGAAATCGACCGGCTTCTTCCCCGCGTTTTTTATTAGGAGGTATGCCCCGCATTTCAAAATAGACCCCACTTTCCCGCCGCCGACCTCATCCCAAGTTCTCAACAAGATCGGCTGCAACGCTACCTAATGTAACAACAACCGAAGCACTCAAAAAGTTGAGCGCACAGGATGGTTTTGAGCATTCACAGAGCCAAACGCGTTACGCGGTGCATTGCCGACTTGTAACCGCTCCTAATAAGTAGGTAGGTATGTATGTACCTCGAGTCGGCAGGCCCCGCATCGGCCGCCAGTGGAGCCGATGACGTCGCGCCCTTCAGGCTTCAGACTTCAGTACATACCCAAGGGGTAAGATATCGAACATGGCTGTTCGTTTTCCAGCCCTGCGTGAACATACCTGCTGGAGACATCTCCGTACTGGTGGGGGATTCAATTTCATCCCCCCTTACCTTATTAGGCGACCCCAAAATCCTGGGAATTCTCCATCGCAGTCTCACCCTTCCCGATCAGTCACCAACCCCATTCCGAATATGTTTGGATTCTCTTCCCGACGAAGCGTCGTCCACAGCGTCGAAGGCATCGTCGCCTGCACGCAGCCTCTCGCTGCGAAATGCGGCCTCGATATCCTGCGAGCGGGTGGCAATGCTGCTGTGCGTCCCTCTGCCATGCTGCTCTCCCAAAGGATCGAAAAATCGATCTCCCAGGACCCAGAGTCATCGCTGACCTTGTGATCAGGATGCCGCCGTAGCAGTCGGTTCGTCAATTCCATAGTCACAGTGTCCAACACCATATTCACGAATCACGCCTCTTACTCTCCTTCCCTCTCTCTCCCCTAGCCGCCGGTCTCAACATGACGGAGCCATGCTCTACAGGCATCGGCGGCGACATGTTCATGCTCTACTGGGACGCCGCCACCAAGAAAGTACGCGCCGTGAACGGATCCGGTCGCGCGGGAAATAAGTGCACACTCAACGCAGTGTGCGAGGGCCTCGACATCCCAGAGAACACGAGGGCGCACGCTGAAATCCCCCTCACCAGTGCTCACGCGGTCACTGTGCCAGGCGCCGCGGCAGGATGGGTCGATGTCGTGGAGGTATATGGCAGCGGTAACCTAGACATGCAGCGCATTCTTGCTCCTGCCATTGAGCTCGGCGAAAAAGGGTTCCCGGTATCTGAGATTGTGGCTCATGCGGTACGTCATACACCCTTCGTTGCTCAAAGACATGTCTAGGTCCTTTGTGTCCCCGGAACGTCTTGTCTGAGAACATCGAACCAAGGGCCCAGAGGATGAGCGGAGAGACTAGAGTTAATACGTTTCGACGGAAATAGTGGCAAGCTTCAGAGGCCCGTCTTCGAGCTGCGTCTCCAAACTTTGGGGAAATGCTTAAAAAGGATCCCTACGCTGAGGGAGGTTTTCGAGCCCCTCGCGCGGGTGAGTTGATGAAGAACCCAACATTGGCTAGGACATTCCGTACCTTGGCCGAACAAGGCAAGAAGGGCTTCTACACGGGGAGGATTGCCGCGGAGCTCGTCCACGTTGTACAGTCCTGCGGCGGTCTACTGGAACTACAGGACCTCGAGCACCACCTACAAGTAGGTACCGAGCCGGTCAACCCCATCTCTCTGCCATTTCGAGGCCAGGGCGCTGCATCCAAAGAAGGCGGCGGCGTGCGACTGTGGGAACACCCCCCCAATGGGCAGGGCATCATCGCGCTTCTGGCCCTCGGCATCATCGAGCATCTAGAGAAGCAAGGCGCGATTCCGACATTTCAGCCCATGGATTTCAACTCGGCGCCCTATCTGCATGCCATTATCGAGGCCCTGAAACTGGCCTTCTCAGATGGTCGATGGTTCGTCGCGGACCCCAGTGTCGTGGATATCCCCGTCGAGGGCCTCCTATCGGAGGAGTATTTGGCGGAGCGAGCCACGCTCTTTCATCCCACTCACGCTGCGCGCCTGTCTCCTAGGCATGGCAACCCACCGTTTGCATCCCCGGCCCTCTCGAGCAGTGATACAGTGTACTTTTCCGTCACGGACGCGCAGGGCAACGCTGCCTCGTTTATCAACTCCAACTACGCTGGCTTTGGAACTAGCATCATCCCCCGGGGATGCGGGTTCACGTTGCAGAACAGGGGCTCCAACTTTTCCCTGGACGAGAGACATCCCAATACGATTGCGCCGCGGAAGAGGCCCTACCATACTATTATTCCCGGCATGGTGACGAACCTGCGTGATGGGTCGTTACACTCCTCGTTTGGTGTCATGGGAGGGTTCATGCAGCCTCAGGGTCATGCACAGGTTTTGCTCGGCCAGATTGTCGGACGGCTGGATCCTCAGCAGGCGCTCGATGCGCCTAGGGTGTGTATCACGGACGGGACACTTTCCGAGAATGACGGAGAGGGCGTGGCTTGGACGGTCAATGTCGAGGATGGTATGAGCGAGGATGCCGTGGAGGGACTAAGGAGGTTAGGACACAACGTCCGGGTGGTGAAGGGCAAAGAACGCCATTTGTTTGGCAGGGGCCAGATTATCAGACGGATTGTTGATCCCGTGGAGAAAACGGCTGTGTGGTCTTCTGGAAGCGATATGAGAGGCGACGGGGCCGCGTATCCTTTGTGAGGGCCGCCGAAGAGTAGAAATTCTTTGCCGAACCGCGTAAGAGCGAGAATTCTTGACGTGATGCATGACTTGAAACACAAGTACAGAATGAGAATGCATAATATTTACATCTCGATCTATGCTCACCAGCCTCTGGTATCGTCGTGTCCTGCATTCTCGTAAATCGTACATTTCTCCCAACCCTTTCGAATATCGTTGATAAAGAAGGGCCATTCCTCCCGCCCATTATTTTCCAACCCTCTATCCTCCAGCCTTCAGCGTCCCAGCCTCCAATATCCAGTTCCTCACTCTTTAGCCTCTCCCTCCTCCAAAGCCAACACATCCTTGCCCTCAAAAAACGTCGCCAACTCCCCATTCGTATGCATGTTCCGCAGTATATCGCACCCACCCACAAACTCCTTATCGACGTATAATTGCGGAATCGTCGGCCAATCCGAGTACTCCTTGATGCCCTCCCGCAATTCCGCATCCTCGAGAACATTAAATGCGGCAAATTTGGCAGGATTGACGCCCTGCATGCCGAGGATCTTGATAACGGTAGCGGAGAAGCCACATTGAGGCATCTCGGGGGTGCCCTTCATGAAGAGCACGACGGGCGCAGAGGCGACGGCCCTGTCGATGGCGGAGCGGGTTTCGCTGGAGAGGAGACGGTACTGGAAGAGGGAGAGGGGGGTGCGGAAGGAGGCTGCTGGCCGGGCAGCTTGCCGGAGGAGTGTCTGGAGGTGAAATGGTCAGCTTGGTGAATGTGGCGATTTTTTTTTTTACTCTTTCTGGATCTGTTGATTGAGGGCGAACTGTGTAGGGGTAGGGGGTAGGGGGGACGTACTGAGGCGATGTTTTTGGAGAACATGGCTGCTGGCTGCTCTGATGTGAGAGAATCGATGGCTGTGAGAGGGTAGTGGCGATGGGAGGAGAATTGGAGTCGTGTCAAGCACAAGGAAGGTGAGGTTTTTGGTTGTCAAGCAGCAAGCTCGCGTCACTGTCATGCAGAGGGAGCTGCGGACTGGCCAATCGTTCGTCTTGGATTTCGAACGGAACTGACCCACCTTGTCACCTGTGGTCAGTGGTCAGTGGTCACCCGTGCTACGAGTCACGACTCGCTGCTATAGTAATTACTAATGGACTTGTTGGTTCGATATGGTCTGATTTTACGAGAATACGTCATTACTGAGTCTCGACTTTCATGTCGTGGACTCGTGTTGCTTTGGCAATGGGGTGAAGAATTTGGAAAGCAGATTTCGCAGAATCCCTTCGAGATGTTTGGAGTCATGGACACTTTGACTTCACATGTCTACAATGAGCGGCGATGACGAACGTGGAATTATTGCAATGTTTGATTGCTACGTACTTGAGGAAACTTGTGTGAACTTGTGAAATGACCCAAGCAATTCGCGAATACATACGGAGTATTCGCCAAAAAGCCAAAAAAAAATTGACCAGTTTACTGCCCTTTATTTCCGGTTCGATATCTCCTCCAATGTGCCAACGCCAACATCGTTGCACCCCTGACTATACGGGCCATAGGTCTTACATTCATCTTTGAAAGCCAAGCCAACTCGTCTATAGCAGGGTCAGCAGGCTGAGAGCCATCCTGCGGGGGGGTCGAACGTGCGAACTCTCTGCGCCACGGTTGGGAGCTGTCGGTCTCTCCACTGGACCTCTCTTGGGCTCACAGCATACCCACGAAAACCATGGATCAGCTTACTGGTCGGGGTTTTGGAAGCCAAAGCCTCTATATAAGGCAAGTTGCAACAGGTGACTGTTACACAAGTCCCGACATGTGACATGATCATGAGGTATTAGGAGGTAGGTTGGTAGGTACATCAACATGACGAGCGCGCCCCGCTTCATTCACACCGACTCACCGAGTGCAAGGCCCCATCCGTCGCTGAAAGCTCATTGTTTCAACTCGTCTCAGAAGGATGAGAACAGAAGACTGAAAGGGAAAACCTATACAAGGGAGAGACAACAGCCATCGCTGAGCTCGTATTTACAATGTTTCATGCCTCCCAAAGTCCACTCGATGCGCAAGCAGACTGGCAAGCCTCGACGGCCGACATCGTCGCTCTGGCCCGCAGCGACGGCAAGAAACACTTGCTCCTCGCAGCCAGCGGCTCCGTGGCCACCATCAAAATCGCCAACATCATCAGTGGACTGGCCCATTACCATAACCTCTCCATCCGACTCGTGCTCACTACTTCGGCCGAGCACTTCCTTGGCGGTCAGGCCGACGAGCAGCCCTCCTTGGCCGACGTGCGTCGTCTGCCCAACGTGGATGGCATATACACTGACGCGGCCGAATGGACACGCCCGTGGACGCGTGGCGCGCCCATTCTGCATATCGAGCTGCGCAGATGGGCACACTTGCTCATGATTGTGCCGCTGAGCGCAAATACCATGGCCAAGATGGTCGCAGGTATCTGCGATAACCTGCTTCTGAGTGTGGTGCGAGCGTGGGACCACGATGGCTCAGTCGATGGCAAGCGCAAGAAGATTGTCGCGGCCGCGGCGATGAACACGGCTATGTGGAGGAATCCTCTCACGGCCAAACACATTAAGACGCTGGAGGAGGACTGGGGCGGCGAGGAAGGATGGGTGCGGGTTTTGCGGCCTGTGGCCAAGACTCTGGCATGTAATGATGTTGGAGAAGGGGCCATGGTTGAGTGGAAGGAGATTGTGAGGGTGGCCGAAGAGATACTCGGGCTTGACAACACAGCGGAGCGAGGGCACGCGGAGACGAGATAATAGTGAAGGCCCATTCCTGCTTCGGGGTTATTCTCGACGAGATGGACGTTGACGTGATGGACGTTGACGTGATGGACTTTGACGAGATGGATTATGACGTGATGGATTATGACATGATGGACGTTGATGAGATGGACGTTGATGAGATGGACGTTGATGAGATGGACGTTGATGAGATGGACGTTGACGAGATGGACGTTGACGAGTTGGAATGACGTTGACAAGGGGAAGAGAGGAGAGAGACAAAGAGAGAGAGAAGAGAAAAAGCTGGTGGTGTTTTTACAGTGGCAGCTGTCTGACAGGTGCGCACATATCGCGACGTTTCGTTTACGGATACGACAGCTGCACATTACGTCCACTTCCATTCCGCAACAAAGCATGGTTCCGATTCCCTGCAAGAAGCGACGACAAGAAAGGACAGCCCGCGCATCATGCCCCCTCCAAACTACTTCGTCCCCGAGGCGTCCGCCATGGCCATCGAAAAGGCACATTCAAGTCTACGAGCCCGCCTTCGCAGCGAGGACATTCCCCCGCCGCCAGGACCAACCAACCCGACCATTGATCCCCAGAAGCACATATACGAGAAGCTCCAGGCCATATTCTCCCAAGACTCCTACGACCAGGCCAACTCGAACGCCTGCCAGCAATCATCAAACCTAGCAGGTACCCCGATATCCCGATCCCTTCCCCCTCTCCTCTCAGCCAGCTGTTCTCAGGCCCCTATTCACACGTTCCTTTGTGATGCCCTCCAGACATCTTCGCCCTTTACGGCCAAGACATTTATAACCTCTCCATCCGGGCCATCCAAGCAGCCCACGAAAACACCTCAGCTAAGATATCTGCCTTCCACGCCCAGGCAGCGGACACATCGGCACACACGACGCACCTGTACAATAACATCTCGTACCCTCTCTCTGCTACGCTCTGTCAGTCTGAGAATTTTCCCAGCGCGAGCCTAGGACGACATATGCGCACGCTGCACAAGAGGCTGTCTGCAGCGGAGATGGAACTGGATAGGTTGAATGAGGAGTGGAAGCGGTGCGTGGGGGAGGAAGCGCGGATCTTGTCTTCGAGGGCTGGGACTGGGACTGGGACTGGGAGTGCGGGTGGAGGTGGGGAAGAGAGTGGCGGGGTGGCGAGGAAGAAGAAGGGGGAGTTGGTGGCGAGGATTGATGATGTGGTGCGAAGGAGGGGGGAGGAGATTGACGAGTTGGACGAGGTAGGTGCTTTATTCTCAGCCTTCTTCATCATCCCTCTCTTCTCTTCTCTTCCTTGCTTTCGTCCCTTTTTTTTTTCGTTCGGTGAGAAGAGAGTAGGAGAGAGACAGTGACACGAACCATGCCATGGATATGCGTGTGCTGACTGAACAAGGAATATCGACATCTGCTCTGGACGGAATCAAATCGGATGATACAGGCCATGATGGCGGATTGATAGAATGCAAATGCGTGGAGGTATCGTGTGGCTATTGATGTACATGTGCTTGTCAGAATGGTGCAATTGGCATATTGCTTCCCAATATACTGTGTCACATTCGGGTGCTTGTCCTGGCAGTCCGTTCCAACCTTGAACACGATCATGTGAAGGCCATGCAAGGCAATATGGGGCCAACGAAGAAACCAGTAGAAAGGGGGCAAGGTGAGTCAGCTCGATCTCTGCTCTCGTTCAAATCGAGTGCCTAAGCCACGCAGTGCCCTATTCCACTCGATTGTCTTGCCTGGCCGAAAAGCCAACGTAGCGACCGTGTTGAGATGGGCTTGTACGAAGACGATGTATACGGAAACGAAAATGGAAACGAAGAAAAGGGTCTTTCATGTAGCAAAATAAATGAGTCTGGAGCTAGCTGCAAGGTTCTCCTGAACCTGCCCTCTTCCGCTATTTCATCCATTCAGTACTACTTGAATATTCATTGATGTCGTTCTATCTATGTAACTTTCCATCTCTTTCACTTCCTATGTACATGTTTGACACTATATCCTCTCTCTGTGCCTTAGTGGCGTCCTATCCTTGTGTTTTCCAATTTCCCTCTGTCGCGTAAAGAGACGCCGATATCTACTGCTCCTTCTCAGGCACAACCACCCCCCACTCGTGCTGCTCCCGTCCATACATGATGTCACCGATCCATTGCTTGACTTTGGTGGTGATTTCGCCGCCCTGGCCATCTGGGCCAATGGGGATATTGATTTCCTTTCCGCGGTGATGGATCTGTGAGACGGGGCAGATAAAGTACTAGAGGGTAAGTTAGCATAGTGCATGGTTTCTCATCAGGTTCACGAAATTTCAGCAGAATGCACAACATCTCGACAGATTCGCAAAAAAAAAATTCTGGAGGCCGGAAAAAGAACCTACAGCAGTACCTGCGGCAAAAGACTCAAGAAGACGCCCTTCAGCCTCCGCCTCCAAGAGCTCATCAATAGTATACTTGCGCTCCGTAACATGCACTCCACTCCCCAGCCTCTCACGCATCACATCCAGACAACTCCGACGCGTAACACCATCAAGAATCAACTTGTCGTCCAGCGGCGCAGTAACAATCTCTATCTCGCGATCCCCAGGCCGCTGCCACACAACGAAAAAATTGGAAGCGCCTGCCTCGGTACACTCGCCCTGTTGGCCGTACAGCCACAGAATCTGATGGAATCCCCTCCGACGAGCATCCTGCGTAGCCACAAGAGAAGGTCCGTAATTGGCACCGACTTTTGCGTAGCCAAACCCCCCGACCCAGGCACGAACCATGTCATCGGGGGAGGTATGCAGACGCATTCCACCAAGAGGAGCATCCATACGCGGCATGAAAGTAAGGATAATGTACAGGAGGGCCTCGCGGGGAGCCTGGACACCGAGCTGCGACTGTGTGCCTATGAGGGTTGGACGGATGTAGAGAAAGCTTCCTGGGCGGTCGCGCGGTAGCCAGCGAGGCCCATCAACGGCCAGGAGAGCCAGCATCAGCTTTTCTAACTCGGGGGCATCAAAGAGGGGGAGAGAGATGCGCGCAGCGGACATGCGCATGCGGGCACAGTTGCGGTCCGGGCGGAAGATGCGTAGACGGCCGTCGTGGCCGCGGAATGCTTTGAGGCCTTCGAAGCACTCGGTTGCGTAGTGTAGGCATGAGGCTGTGGGCATGAGCGAGAGAGGACCGTAGGGCTTCAGCTCGGGGGATGCCCAGCCGGAGGATGCGCGCCATATGGCCGTTACCATGTGGTCTGTGGCCACTGTCTCGTCGCCGGAGGTCGCTGTGATTTCGTCGGGCACGGGGCGTGGTGTCGTGGTGAGGTTGTAGCTGAGTTGGGAGGCCGCGAGGGGGGCTGCTGTGGTGGTTGCGACTTCTTTGCGCTGGATGGCTGCGGCAGTCAGGTCGACGTCCTGCTGGGGGGTGGCTGAGGGAGCCATTGTGTGAGCGTGGGAGAGTGTGGGAGAGTGTGGGTGGTAGTGGGTGGTAGTGGATGTGGTGATGGTGATGGTGGTTGTGGTGTTGTTGGTACTGTAACTTGGTGTAGTCAGGTCCGACTCAGAGTATCCAAGTCAGTGTGTTGTTGATGTTGTTCAATGTTGCTGGCTCCGATAGTTCTATTGACTCTATCAAGGTTGCAGTGTCGTTATCCGTCAGTACCATCAATATCGTTCTTGGAATCCTGCGCAATAGAAGATATGCAAAGAGACCAGCCCCAACCAAAGACAGCAGCATCGGCTGTATTAGTACGCCAGCCACGACAGTTTTCGAACGCCTACCTACCTCTAGTACCTGGTATTGTTCACATATGTACATATCAACACCAACACCAGTCACCAACACTTGCACACCTTCTCAGACTCCACCCCAACTTAGCCAGCTTCGGCCGAGCGCAGTACCTAATGTCAGCAAAACCCGGTTATCCAAGGCGTTGGCTGCGACCCCCCCGCCGCGATGGTCTTGTTATCTCAGAGCTCGGCGCTCTCATTCATTCCACTTTCTCAACATCGTCATCAAGTGTTGGTGCATGGTGAGACATCATTGTCCTCTACTGAGAACTGACCCGACATCCAACATTATCTGCGTTCATTCCGTACCCAGGTGTACCTACCTACCTAGGTAGTCGGTGTCTTGACTCTTCATTGTACATAAAAGCATCAATTGAACATTGCTCTGGTCCCTCGGCATCCGTTCCGCCCAACGCATCCCAAGCCCGGAGTGCGGAAAGACGCCGATCCTCGGGGTCCCCAACGGCCGAAGTCGCATGCGGCACCCGCACAACCCAGGAACCGGAATCTGCTCGATTGGCTTGCAGGAGGAGCCACGTGCAGATGACACCCGTCGTCGATCTCAGCTCCGAGGAGCCGCCGCATTCAGATTGATGCGCCCGTATTCCGTACATACATAGTACATACATATAATGTACCTAGTAGACTACCTAAATCTCCGCTATCGCCGTCAGGTCGCCGTGGATAGCCGTGAACCCCACTGTGTACCTACTGGTACCTAATAAGCGCTTGGCGAGTCGCGGCAAACTTGATGAACTTTTCACGTCACGACTCACGTACCTGATGTATGTACATACATATGTGGCTTTTTTTATCTGACGAACTGGTGCTGGTTTTGCAAAGGAGACCACGGAGTAGTGCCGTGTGGCAGCCTGCAGGATATCATGCAGCGTCGACTTCGGAGTCCGGACATGGCCTTACGAATAGGTATACCGTATCTCTCTTTACTTAACAGGTAATAAGAGGTAGGTACATACCTACTCTTATCGAAACTGTGGAGTGTAAGCAGCGAAAAGTCGAGACCAGATGATCTCGCGTCTACGGAGTACATACATACCTGTCTGATCAGATAAGCAGACCGAATCTACTTATGCGTATGGCCTGGCTAAAAAAAAAAAAGCAAGGTCCCTGAACTTTAAAAAACCACAAGGGTACCAACTGCCGCTTTCTACGATAAGCTTTCAGCGTGACCAATCTGCAAACACCAGTGACTAACTTGTCACACGTAAGAGGTAATTAGTTGCTGTCCATTCTAAAACTTACCTTTCTTACTTATTCTCAGTTTTGCCCGGGATTTTTCGGTCTTTCGCTTCTTTATTCTTTGCTCTTCTACCCCAGTAATCCTTTCGGGCTTTTTCTGTGCCTGGACTTCTTCCCTTCGTTTGGCGGTTTTCTTCCAGACCTCTCGCGCTCATTTATATCTCCTTGTCTATAAATATCACAAGGTCCGATATCTATGTTCGCATCTCCAGCCAAGCTTCTCGGGAATGGACGACCGCACCGAGGCAGTAACCGAGAGTGGACTTGCCCAAGACATCCAATTTTCTATGCATACCTCTCGAGGAAATTGGACTGCGATGCTTGATGGATAATCTACTGCACGTTGTTACTGAGAATATGGAGCACGTTACTGAAGTGCATCTGGATGCCGTACCAGATATGTACACATCATCTATAGTGCATTGGAAGACTGCTTGAAGCTCCACCAGCCAGTGTGTGTCACCCGGTGACGTTTTGTATCATTATTCATTTATGATCTTGCGTCATGATGTCATCTCGTGTACCACCGCCACCTTGTGCCTGCCAATTTGGTATCGTAAACTTATCCGAGCATTAGCTCGCCGACGGAAGTTGAAGCCCTCGACTAACTCTGAAGTCACAAAGTCACATACAGGCGTCTGCTTGCACGTCGCCCAGCGAGTGCACTTGAAGTCTATCCAGGCTCTGCAATCCCGGACCAACGATTCCTGTCGCACTTGCACTTGCATTTGGTCCCGTCGCCCTCCGTCATCAGCGGTGGTTGTCGATTTAGTGCTACCTACCTAATTAAGAGGTCTGGTGCGAGAAAAGCGGGGCATGTTGTTGCTTGCTTCCAGTTTTGACCGGTGGTGACTGGTGAGCATCGCTTGCTACGCGAGGCTACCACCACTCCTGCCTCCCAGGATGTTATTAGGCATAATTTTGGTTATATATCGTTACCCCGTTTGTTTTCTTTCTGGGAGAGACATATTCCAACGAAGTTCAATTCATCTGTTTTGGTGTTGACACGATCTTGAGATCGTGTGTGTGTGTCGCTACCATTGCCTACCTGACAATTCATCTTCCTTTGACGTCTATAGGGATCCTGAGCGGATCTCTGCTCTTGTTGCTTTCCCCGATACCCTTCCATTTTCTGTGCGTTGGAACTTCCTACAAGTACAAGAAGCGCAGAGTTGTCGGAAGCGAGCGAAAGACCCTCTTGCGGTCGGCCTGAAGTCCTGAAGTGGACGAACCGTGTCCTTCTGGCTAACCTTTGCGTACGGGCCAACAAGTACACGAGGAACATGGCTTCCTCAGCCCATCTCGCAAGTCTACGACGTTACAGAAACAGGCAGGACAGGCGTAATTGAGAAGATGCTCATTCATACCTTTGCTCTCGAAGATGGTTGGGAACAACACAGTTCAAGCACTTACGCGGACGAATGACGATGGCAACACCTGATACCTGCTTGACCCTGTTGAGAGAAGCTCAGGAGTCAGCACATCGATACAATGGACGAGGCGCGAGAGTAGATGTACCTTTCAGATCTATCTGACGATTCTCGATGTCTCCATCGAAAATTTTCTCATCGTCAAGCCCCGCCCCCCAGACTACTCGACCCTACGACCATCGCACACGTGTCGATCCAGGCATGCCGACTTCGTGATGTCGACGCTTCAGGGAAGGATGACCATCTTGTCAACGGACCAATTCTTTCAGAGAAACACACAAGAAACACACAAGGCAAGGTGACAACGTCTCGGTAATATCTTCTAGGCATTCAGTCAGTCAAATCGAGCGTCTGAAGAGAGAGTGAGAAACTACCTCGATGTCTCCTCTCCCTGATCAACTCGACTTGGACATCATGGGAGTACTTCCACGTGTCTGTCACGCCTCGCGCCAAATAGCCTTTTCACTCACATCACCTGACACCTGAAGACTTCTACGCGATCGACGCCTAGCCTCTAGGAAAGCCGCAACTAAAACTCTAAAGCACGTACAGCCATTGTCGTGACCTGGAGCGCCATCTGGCATGTATTTTTGGAAGTCTATTCAAGGTCATTCAGATGCTAGAATATTCTAATGGCGCACAAAAGCTTGAGTTTCTTACACAAGTCACGAAATTGATCTTCTCTTTTGTGACAACACGATATCTGGTCACACTATATATGGGGTCCTCCCCGTACTTCTGTCGTGGGTGTATGTTTCTAGCTGCACCTGCGTCGGATCTTCTTTCCAGCCTATCAGAACTTTATCTTACCAGATAATCTAGGATTCTAGCATCGTTTTTTTCAAGTCATACCCTAAGCTTCACTGCTCCAACATGTCGATGATGGTCCCATCCATTTTCCCAGCCTCTATCAATAGGGCTACGGTATTGAATAATCGTGGTGGCGTAACTGTAAGTGTCTAGACATGAAATTCAGACTGAGTCGATACGAGGTGTCTTTGGAATAACGAACTAATTCTTATTCTGATCCAAATAGTCCTCAATTCGTGGTCGAGCATCTCGTCGAAATGGCCTTGACGTATCCCGTCATGACCTCGAACATGGACCATTTCATGCTCAGAGGGCGCCAAATCGACTGGGTCGTCTCCGCCAGCCCTGGGACAGATCCTCCTTGTTCGCTCACCAGATTCAATCGCCGGACTCCCTCGAAAGTGTCCCAGCGGAATTAGAACGGGTGGACCACCACTCAGAGAATGGGGCACGCTCTCTTAGAGGGCTAGGTCGCCTGTTCAACTTCCGCGGACGCCACACGGAGCTCAGGGGACACAGAGGCGTAAGTTCCTCTTTGCACGACCAGGGCTTCCTAAATTCACGACTGGCAAGTGGAACTCGTCGTCTTTTTCGTCGCACTCTTCGGTTTATTTCTTCGGAGAACCAGTGGATCTCTGTGGAAGGTCGGGTGGCAACACCTTGTGCATCCGAAAACGGAGACGACGACGAGGACTCCGAGTACGCGCCTCCGGAAGAATCGGGCCAGAATAGACGCAGCGATGGATGGAGTCCGTTGGAATCTTCGGTCTTCGAAGCGTTCCCCTTTTCTTCACTGTCCGGCCTCGGTGACTCTTCGGAGGGGGATTCTTCAAGTACGCGTGTATTTCTACATGATCGTATCCCTCCTAGGCCGAGCCGTTCGCGCCACAATCGTCCAGATATTTGGGTGTCCCATGAAGAGGAGGTTCCGGAGGATGTGATCCGAGTGCGATCCGGTCAGGTCAGACATGGCAGTAAGTTTCATGTTCCCCTCTTCTGCACACATGATACGTTCCAACTTCTCCCCGCCTCACGACACCACCAGTACTTGACGCACAACGACAAAAAAAAGGCCTCAGCTAATGTAACAGTGCAGATGTGCTCGCCAATAGAGAATTCGGTGCTCCAGCCCTGGAAGACGGCTCACCCCCTCTCTACCCCGATGATAGCGAGTCTCCTCCCGAGTACGATGACACCGCCTTTGTAGGCAGTCCTCTATATAGTCTCCACAACGGGATGCTTCTCGATATCCATCATATGGCACTCCAGGCAGATGACTTCATCCGGTACTATGGGGATGATCCGAATCGTATTCCTAGGCTGGGACCCCGCGGAAGAGCGTACCTGGAGTCGCGGCGCGAGGACTTTGCCTGGGATGGAATCTCTGTGGATGGGATATTGGAGCAACATGTGGGGGAGGGGGAGGAGCCGTATGGACCGATGTCATATTTTTGAAGCGGGTTATTGCTCATTAGTTTGTTTTTTTTTTTTGGGGGGGGGGGGGGGTTTT
>SRQH01000154.1:0-48054 GCA_018360345.1 Claviceps sp. LM84 group G4 | reverse complement strand
CCCCCCCCCCCCCCCCCCCCCCCCCCCCCCCCCCCCCCCCCCCCCCCCCCCCCCCCCCCCCCCCCCCCGAGAGAAAATTCGCTATGCAAAACCAAACCCCTGCGCATTTTCCAACGCCATTCCTAAGCGCTCCCGCAGAACCTCCTTATCCCTATACTCTGGCAATAAAAGCGTTCCATAGCATGTATACGCCGTCGGCAAATGGCCGCCTTCTCCGTCTTCTTCCCCATTCTTCTGTATCACAAACTGCACGTTCTTCATGCCCCCTACGGGAACGCGATCCGATGCGGTGACAAATTCGAGAAGTTTGCGCTTCATTGTGTCGTCGAATTTCTTGACAATAGACCAGAAGTCTTTGACGGTGCGGTGGGATGAGTCCCAGCCGACGTAGCGGGCGTGTCGTCGGAGTTCTGAGATGTCAATATCCTGGACGCCCTCAATGACGGATTGTAGGATGGAGGGCGTGAGGAGACTCAGGGACTTGGTCTCCAGACAGGCCCGGAAACCGCGTTCAAAGGCTCGGAATTGGGGCCGGATGGACACATCGGTTAGGTAGCGCACGTAATCGCTGACGTAGGCGTCTCGATTCTCGTTGGTAACGAGGGGGGCGTCATTGTCGGCCGCGGCTGCGAGGGAGCTTTTTGTTGGAGGTTTCGGGATGCCCTGTGGCCATGCGGAATCCGTCCTGGTCATCGGGAGGGTGACTTCGTGTCCAAAGGCTGAGATGGAGAATTCATAGGTCCTTGCAAAGATGTCCTCGACGGACCCATCTTGTTCGTCCCATTCTTGCAAGGTTGTCAGGCCGCTGGCAAGTTCTGGCCAGCCATCGGCGATGTGATACAGTTGTTCGACAGGCTGTCCGAGAAGTTTTCGATAGAATGCCTTGGGGAATGTAATGGGTAGGGTCAGACCGTTGTACACCGCTAGCGACATGAGTAGGCCAATCATCTCAAACTTCCATTCCTCGACCAGAGATCCAGGAACGAACCAAGCCATTCTTGTCCTACTGTCTACTGTAAAGGCACCATACTCGGGGTCCAGGCACTCGGCGATGGCCAGGCGGAAGAATTCTTGTTGCACACCGCCCGAGTCAAACCCTTCCTCACCGCCGTCGCCCTCTCCCAGGTGGATCTTGAGAGGCCGCAACAATTCTCGCTCCTCGCGCCGCCAAAGCTGATCAAATGCATCCCGTAAAACGTGGCTTCTGCTAATCGATAGTACCAAATACCGTGATGACGCCGTTTTGAGCAAATCCTGCAATACGTGCTTGTGATGTGTGTTGGTAACTAAGCTCCCGGGATCAACAATAGCGGCCATTCGGGTCTTGAGAGATGAGGACTCCTCGAATGTCCGGCTCATGCGAGAAAAGTTAATGGATCGGAAGAAGGAGACGAGTGTATCGGGACTGAATAGGTACGGATGGTCTAGAAGATGGTGCATTTGTCTAGTAGAGGTAAAGGATATCCAGGATACGGGAACCTCCATGGCGTCAAGGCGATCCGAGAAGAAGTCTACTCGGAATTGAACGTCACCGACAAGAAGCATGTTCCTGTTATCGTCTGCGAGCATGTTAGCAAAACAAGTACATAGGTATCTTGATAACAGGGGTATGATGCGTCTGTGTGCGTCATCTTTCTTCAAGTCCATCGTCCACGTACACAGAGTCGAAATGAGGGACATGGCCCCATGGAACGGCCCGTCATTAGAATACTCTGGTCGACCTTTCCATTCTTGCAAAAGAACAGCTCTCGCCCAATCCAGCAGTAGAGTCGGTACCCTGGTCTCGTGCAGTAGGCGTTCTGTCTGCGTGAAAGTGAGGATGCGCGTAGGCCCGCAACCGATGAGGTCAAGCTGATTCAATAATAAGCTTAATACATTAGTCCCACCCATGGCCTCTTCCGCGACGGCATCGGAATTAGCTATGTCTGCAAAACAGTTTCGGGCAGTGAGGGCGGAGAAGACGCGGCGAGCCAAACGCAAGGCAAGATCGTTTGAAAACACATCATCGTACTCAAGACACATGGCCGACGGTTGACGGACGGCTCCTCCTTGAGTGGTCAACACGGAGCCACTGGACCGTATACGAGACATGTCGTATAGCGTTTTGGAGTCTGTGGCGCAAGGCACAGCTGCTACGAGAGCATGCAAACATATCGACATGACGCAGCCTGCCTCGAAATTCGAGAGCCCAGGCCCGTTGCCAAACCATCCCGTACATGGCAGTCGTCCGGATTTGAGAGACTGAGGAGGCACGAACAGACTTTTGGCTGCGAGCCAGAGACTGTGAAGCACAATGCTGGGAGCTGCACGCGTCATTCGCAGCAGACAATACCATAAAGTCTGAGAGTCATAAAGCTTGCCATCTTTGGTGAAAGAGTTCACTAAAGCATGTGGATCACTCATCACGTTGAAAAGTGTTTGTTCGTTAAAGGCCTTCCATTGAGAACGCGTACTGGAACTGGCTGCGGCATTGTCTGGTTTGGCTTTTCTCACCAGCCTCTTTGCAGACTTATGTGGCTTTGGATGGACTTCAGACATGGTTGTCGGACCAAAGAAGTCCACCTCGTTGGAGCGATCTTCCTGGAACACGTCGCAGATGAAATCTATCAATTCTACGTTCAGCTGAGACAAAGCCTGCGGTAGGTGATAGTCCAGCCATGGCGAATCTACTTGCGCCGCGCCCTTACCCTGGTGCTCTCCACTTGACTTGATCTTGCGGCTCTTGGGTAGGGAAATGGTGCTATGGTCCGAACGATTCTCTGACGTCAAAGAGAGTGGATCGACTTCATCGACAGGTGGCGGCGAAAGGCAGGGCACATTCTCAAAGAAAGCTGGCTTTAGCGGTATGTCTGGAAACGTGCAGCTGACGACTCCGTTGCTTAATTTGGAGACTCGCGGCTTCTTCTCCCCGCGGAAAGTACTGGTCTTGGAGGGTTTGGTTGTATCGATAGTGGCGGATGGTGCAACGGCTTCGATAGATGATTTTCTCTGTGATTTTGGAGCAGTTGAGCTCTTCACGGTGTTCTGCGAATTTCGTTTGCACAGCGCAGGATCCCGGGTCGAAACCAAATGTTCGTCAGGACGCACTATTTCTGATGCTAGTTGAGGACTTTGCTCAGCCTCAGATGATGGTGTAGGCAATGAATGCGTCGATTTAGAGGAAGACCGACATTTCGTAGGCTTGGACTTCTTCGACGAGGATGGAACAGGAGAGACTCCATCTGAAGCTTCAGGGACTTCAGCCTTCATCTCCGAGTCTGATTTAGCAGGCCTGTCAGGATTGCGAGCATCGGAATACTTGTCAAACATGGCCTGCAACCCTTGCGGTGTGAGCCACTCGAGCATCTTGAAAGCCGCTGTTTCAAACGTTGTAGCTGCGAACGATCGATGGTCTATGCAGACCGGTTTCTCAGCGACCTTGACTATTGGAGACGTCATACTTTTTCCAGTCCGCCGTGATGGGCCGTCCTCTCTGGTCGCCGACTCCGTGTTCCCTCTAGCGGACGTTCCTCCAACCCTGTTGGTTTCTACGGACTCTGGCGAAGACTCTTGCAATCGTGGCGCGGACGAGATATGGGTCGACTCGTCTTCGAAGGAAGCTGAATGTTTGACGTGGCTTCGCGATTTTAAGCCCCGTGAAGAGGAAGGTCGGACCAACGACGGCATCCGTGGCAGCTGAGCAGAGAAAATAAGGTTATTGGTAGCTGGTGGCGGATCATGCGAGCGCCTTAGGTGTGGGCAAAGACCTCTGTCTGGTTGACTTTGGCTAGCCAAGCATACTGCCAGCGTTCTTGCGCTGGTAGGGTTGTATCGCCGTACAGGACCTTTGCCTGCTAGACGTTTCCGGCATGTGAAGCAAGTCGCGGTGGTGCATAATGAAGAGCCGCAGCCATCGCGAAGTTGGTGGATGTATCTGTGTATAGCATGTGCATGGTTAGTACGTATAGTATTTTGCCTGATAGAGAAAATGTCTGTCATCCAACATGCCTATCAACCAAGAACTGGAAGTCATGACGCCGACTTGCGCGATGGATAGCATAGACTCGATGGGGATTTTCCAGTTCTCGCACGTAAGTATAAAGCTCGGGAGGCGCATCGTCGGGGAGCCGAGCAAAAGGTGCTTCTTGCCAGAGGCCAGCCACCAGATCCAGAGCACGCTGAAAAGAACCGTCGCTGCCGTCAGGTTCTGCGTCGCAGGATTGAGTCCGAGTCGAGCCAACAACCCGACGATCGGCAGCGTCGTGCGCCGGGGCGCTCATGTTGGGAGATGACGAGAAGCCAGTGGATGCATCTGTCGCATCGGGGACTGAAGAGTGTATTGCCAGGGAACGAGACGACAAGAACAAGCCACCAGAGTCAGTAGTAAATGGCGAACGGGACGGGGAGATGAGTACGGAGAGGTACGGTATGTATGTCGTTGTTTGGACCAAGTTGCTGCAAGTTGCAAGTTGCAAGTTACAACACGTTGCTCATCACTGATCAGGGCTGCCCGGCTGTCCTCGACGGACCGTCGGCGTCTGGGACCTGGCGAATGACGGGCGGATAGGTACATAGGTACCTAGGTACATACCTCTCCGTACTCCGTAAAGCCTACGGAGTACATGAGGATGAGGATCCCTAATCGCAGTCGTGCGTTTGCATGACAAATCTGACAACTTGCAAGTTGGCAAGAGCCGTCACTTCAAACTTGACATCAAGTCAAGCTCTGACTGAACAAAATGGACGCACAACTTCACCCCGACGCACCTATCGTCCTGTGCAGCGACACGCAGTGGACGGCTTGGCTCCATCAAATCCAATCTTGCGCTGTAGTCAACAACATCTGGGACAACATCAACCCAGACCACCCAGTCCCCTTTCTGAAAACGCCAAAGACTCCCGACTTGTTGACTCCGGGCTACAAAGCTTGCAAAGAAGATAGGGATTATCGCTCAATCCTTCACGATAGATACATACTTGAGTATGCCGAATATTCCATAGAACAAGAGAACAAGCACCACCTGTTCGACCTGATCTTTTCAACAGTAGACATGCGTCTACAAACGTTGTACTTTGGCCCAGGCCGATCACTTCATGAGTGGATCTCCGCCCTCAAAGACGCACTATGGATAGACGATCTTTCCGAAAAAGAACGAGCACGCGAACGATACCACGAGGCTCTCGAGCCGATGCAGAACCCGCAACACTGGAACGCATGGCTGGCTGAATACAATGAAGCCGCGTCACTAGCGAAACTACATGGCGTCCCTGAGGTTCTGCAAATACACGCACTTATGAAAGATTTTTCGTCCGCAGTAGCAAACGTAGCCCCAACGTGGGCTGCAACCTTTTTGGACATAGGAAGCTTTGAGCCTCTCATGTCGAGAAAGGAGATGGTGAGACGTTTCCGGGAGCACATGAAAGTGCAATATCCTCTTGAATCAGGGAAACCCAGGGCTGGCGCTTCCGCTACAGCTGATGATGGTGCTGCCACCCGTGGTAATAAGAGGAATGTCTCTTCTGCTGCGGATAACGCGCCACCTGTAAAAAGGAATAAGCAGAGAAACGCACCGCCACATTCGAGCAGTCAAACTTCATCGAACAAAAGGCAAAGAGGTCGTAAGCCTGCAAATTCTGGCGAAAGATGCCCAGCATGTGGTGAACGTCATGGTATCAAGGGCTGCTACTACATTCATGAAGAGCTAGCACCCAGATGGTGGAAACCAAAGAGAAGCACCCAGAGCCTCATTGAACTCAGAACTAAAAATGACACTGCGTTTCAGGCCTTACTGCGAGAGGAGGGCAAGTCATTCTCAACATAGGGCCAGAAAATGAATCATGACTTATTTAAGCCATCGACTCTGACCATGCGACTACCACTGTCGAGCCGAAAGTGAAAGTGCTAATTACCAAAACGTATCACTGTTGAGGCAGAAGCGTCTGAGTAAGCATTCTCAGAATGGAGGAGCTGAACCCTCAGGAGATGTGGACAAGGACGAGCACGCACAATGAAATTGTTTCTCAAACTCTCCTGGAAATGTGGCTTCATATCACAAGCAGTGCACATCACATACGATACCAATGGACGAGCCGTTCAAGAAAGCAGAATGTACGCACATACCAAGCCATCACCCTCAATGCAATCATGGACAGGGGTCTCTCGTCCATTCACCAACGAACCGGTCAAAACCTCTTGTGCTGTATGTAAGTCTACGCTTACATGTTGAACAAGCTCGTTAATCGGGCGCAAAGCACATCTCCTCGCAAGATACCTATGCAGCAAGACTAGCAGCAAGTCGATCTTTTCGCATGCTCATGGTCATTGCAGACAAATGTAATCTTGAGCTCAAGTAGTACGAATGTACCGGAATGTCTACATGAACCTTTGAGCATGCCCTAAGAGATACCGGAACGAAAAGGTAGCGTTTTCAAACTTCAAAAAATGGGCGGCGGATTTCCGCTCATGTTGTGGCAGAAAGAGTCCATCACAACACTCGAGTAAGTACAGAGCCTTGGCTTCCAGCAGACTGTCCCCAACGAGCCTGCTGCAAAGCTAAAGGCAGCACCATCTTCGTCTATGTTGATGTTAGGTATCATGCTTGTGGGTCTTCTTCTGTGGAACAGGTAGGTAGGATCTTTTGATCTGTGATGTTATCAACGTCAGCTTGCAAAACGGTTGGCTTTACTAGCCTCCTTATAGAAAACCGGCAGGGGCCGTCGCCTTTGACGGTATAAGGATGGAGCGGCTGGGAGTACATTCGTGGGCCAGGGCGGGCTTGTTGACTGTTGTATGTATTGGAATAGAACGGGACGTTTCTGCGGCTATCGTTCTTCAAAAAACTACCTAATGTACATTCAGCCCAAGACCCCCCGCCCCCAATAGGAGGCGACAATGAAGGCATTGAGAGCTCTGATTGCTGGTCTTGAGCCATGTTCATGGTGTTCTACAAGTGATAACAAAAAAACTGCTCCCACTGCCGACTCCGAACCAAGGGGCCACAAACAGGTATCTCTCTGAACCTGGCCACTAGACCTGTAGTGACTACCAGTACCGACAATTACAGAGACGTCAGGATACCTTGATCAAATCGCGCACGGAGAGAGAGACACACACGTACAGGCAGGCAACGAGGGCGACTTTCTTACGCCAAAAGTGACTTTTTTCAAACATCGTTGCAAACGATTCGACGAACTCGCGTCCCACCTTCCGACTGGGCAGAGAGCTCTTCTCTGTAATGCAAAGAGCCAGGCGATGACGCGGTATCTGGACAATCTGTTGGAGCGCGGCCAGATGTTTGATGAGGCATCTGAACTTTTGAAGCGATGCATAAGATAAGAACTTCGAAACATGCACGAATTTCATATGTACTTTGATCATTTACTAGACCAACCCTCCGCTCAATCATAACAAATAAGTTAGAACCCCAATAAGTTCCGAAGGGTGTTTTGACATACCTCAGAACCTGTCAGTACAGCGTCCACGACCATGACCCAATGCTTCACCGCGGCGGATTCCTCCCAACTGCCTGAAGACTCTCTCGTCAGCGTACTTATTAGAGAGAGAAATGAGCATACATTCTGATAGTCGTAGACGCTGAACCCTGATACTGGGATGGAGGAGTCTCGCCTCGGTTCCGATTGTCTTAACAAACCGGGTACATGCAGGTAGGTATATAGGTAGGTATATAGGTAGGTAGGTAGGTAGGTAGGTAGGTAGGTACCTGTCTCTTACACTTCCATCACATGATTTCACTACCTATGGAAGACACAAAGTTCGAACATCGAACTTCAAGAGCACGACATGCTCGGGACAGCATTTCCTTTCTTCCATTCGTGGTTTGATTCTGCCATTTAATCTGGCGTTATTCACTTTGACGTTGGCGTCGACAATTGGAGCGCTGTTACATTGCTGCCCATACACAATCCACTCTACCACCACCAACAGGTATATACTGTAATAATAAGGGCACCCTCTCCTTGCTTTCCATCCCTCCAGCCTAATGACGCCCTACAGACCCATACTTGATTATCCTCCCCGCGGCCGGCCCTGAAAAGATAAACACCTTCTTTCGCGCCGTCATTGAACAAGGGTCGCGCCCAAAGTACCAAAAGAGCCATCCAATCAGCCCGTTACCGGGGTTTCTTGCGCTTGGCATCGAAACGGGGTATGTTTCTAAAGTAAGCAAATCCTGCCCTGACTAATTACCATTGGTCCATGCATCGTTGAAGAAGAAGGAGACATAAGATGAAAGAGGACACACAAGATAGAGAAAAGGACCCATGATAGAGACGAGGATAATAGGAACAACGCGAAATCGAATTGAGCCACCCGAGAAAGAAAATGCTTGCATTTGTAAATAACCCAATAAGAGTGTTGGAGAGAAAATGCACGGCACGTTGTCGTGTTCTCCCCCACGAGCCTCCCAGGAAAAGAATACTCTTCGAGCTGTTTCAGACGTTCCACCCAGAGAATATAAAACTTCGAAACATGTATGTACTGTGCATGTTCCACCACAATGGGGCCGATCCGCCAACATCATTGATGCGTCATGCCGGTGCATAGATTTATGCCGGAAAGGAGAGGGCTGGACAGGAAATGGTAAGGGCGAGAACAACTGAATGCTAAAGAATACATGACAACATGTTGCAGACAAGATGCAGGCAGAGCCAGGGAAGGAGATCCAGAAATGCGAAATAACACAAGAAAAATATACAGAGTGCCTTTTGGCATCTCTACCGAGATGCGTGGCTTGACCTGTAAGCGTATGTATGATAAGTGGACGTGAGCGTATGATATATGCATGGTAAGTATATGTTAGGTGTATGATGAGCACATGATGAACACATGGTGAGCACATGGTGAGCACACGGTAGCGCATGGGAAGCGCATGGTGGCGGTGTCGTGAACGGCGTGGGAGAGTCACCAGCATTAGGCAGGTAACAGAGCCATTGCGAGTGAGATGTCGATTGCCGCGAGGTTGCTCCTTGTGTGGGAGGGCATCGAATCATGCGCGGCCAGAAGACATGAATCCCCTGTCAATGCCCTCAAAGCAAAGAAAGACCTCAAACGTGACTGGGCAGACGGATTGCGCGCCATTCCCCAAATCCATGCCATATTGCATGCGTCCAACAAGTCCAAATATGAACATGTTGAAGGCAAAACGCAAACGAGCATGGTAAGGAAGGCACTGGCATGGCAACAATCAGGTATAACACCTCCACCTCCACCCAGAACCCAGTCCATTTGACAAAATCCCGCTGAAGCTGAAGCAGTGCACTTGGTTGTTGGCCATCTTGTGCAGCGGATGATGTCTGAGTACAGGTCTCAGCGGCTGTAGACTGTCGAGTGCCCGTCAGCGACTGTATCTTCGGCCAGCCAAAAACAACCGGAGACGTCGGGTCCCCGATAAAGACACGGGACTTCTCTGCGAGAAATTAGAAATCCCGTATCGACGAGTCAAGGTACATAGCGTATTTCGCGAGCTTGATCCAGAACATCGATAGGTCAATCCCTCCCAGACACAGACACCCTCTTCGCAGTCTCATTGCTCGCACTACTAGTCCCCGTATCGCGCCTCCGGTTCTCAAACTGCCTCGGTCCCGCGGCAGCAAAAGAAGGCACGTGTCTCGTGGATTTCGTCACAAGAAATAAGCCCTCTTCATTGTCACAGTCCGAGTCAGCGTGAGGGGCAGACGGGTCCATCTGATCTTCAGAGCGGGCACTGCGCGGCGGTAGTGTAGAGTCACTCTCCATGGCAGGAGTCGCCTCCTTGGCCATAGCAGGCGGTGTGTCAGCCTCCGAGGATCCTTCCTGGCGGAAGACCAGTCTCCGCGTGCGCAGGTGTTCTTCTTCCGTGCCGGCGCAATCCCTGCTCAGCGGAGCAGGCAGCGAAGAGTCGGCATGAGGATCGTGCAAGATTTCTGATGGGGACTTGGCGGAGTGCACATCACAAGGCGTGGCTGTCTCACTCGGACATGTCGAAGGTGGCGTGCCCAAGTCATGCATGGACTCCAGGCTGGAGGACTTATGATTTATACCGGCCTTGTCTCCAGAAGGAGCAGCGTAATTAGACCAGTCCCGCATCTCGCGTCCGGGCGATGATGGGGTACAGGCCTGGGAGGCCGGTTGTAATGATTTGCTTTCCATGGATAGCTCTTCCACGGCTTCTGTGATGCTGTTTGTGTCGGGGTCTAACGTTAATGTTAGTTCGGAATCTTCAACTATCAGAGCGTGACGCGCGTCTTCGCGCTGGAAGGCAGCCGAACTGGCCTGTGGAGAAGAGGACAACGGGGACGAGGTATTGTACCGGCGCTCTCCCCTTCCCAAATCCACGGACCGCATCAGCCCCGGATGCCGGTGGTATTCACGCATAGTGCCCGGAGCGGCGGCTGACGAAACAGAAACACATGATGAGCAACGATGACGACTGTCGGGGCCCATGAACATTCCTCGGTCAATCGAAAACGACGAAAAGTCGCTTTCGCTTTGAGACTCGGATGGACCAGTCCATCGGACATGTGCTTGCCGGCTTGGAAAAGGACGGGTTCCTGCATTTGGTGTGACAGGGGTCGACTGTGTTTCGGGATGCGCATGTGCTAGCTCAAGTGACGGAGGCATCATCCGATTCTGATAAACGTGGCGTTGGAAGCGACGAGAGGAGCTTGTGCCAGCTGACAGGTCGTTGCTTCCATGCGGGCCGCCCTGATCCCGGGTCCCGTGATCATGCACCGACGCATCGTCACCCTGGACTGTGGTCGCCGTAGAGGTGGTTGTCGTTTGCAGTTGGCCAGCATCCCCGGACGCTACGCCTCTCGTGGAGCTCGGAGCAAAGTAGTCCTCGCCGCGAATACTGGGACGACGCTCAAAACTGACGTGCTGTGATGGTGCACCAGCGTGTCTGAAAAAGCTATCGCCAGTCGAGCTTAACTTACTGGAGCTTACTGCACTGCTTGTAGCTCTCCTCCTGGTCCTGGACTTGCTACCGCTTCGTTCGCCTAGGGGATGCATCACTTTCTCGACAGCTTTCTTCACAACCGACCGGGCACGCTCCAAGAGGGTGAGGGGAATGACAGCATATGACACTTCCTTCTCATCCACCTGGATCTTTCTGCCCTGAGACGGCCCTGCGGGGTCAGATTCTTCGAGCCAAGCCACGACATCGGGAATTCCTTGGACCACCCAGGGATGGCGCTTGATGTCCCTGAGACGGATACGCTTTTCAGGATTCTTGGTTAACATTTGTCTGAGCAGATCATAAAGCAAATTGTCGACATCCTCATATTCGAGGTCGTTGTCATCGCGATACGGGTGTGCATTGTGTCGCTTGTACAGTGAGTGCTCTGCGGGTGACGTTGAGGGGTCAACAGGCTTGAGGCGGCGACGAGGAATGTGCACTTCGTCTGTTGCAATCTTACGAAACATTTGAAACTCGTCTTCGGCGAGAAAAGGTATGCGCGCATATATGAGACAATACAGGGTGACACCGAGCGACCACACATCAATCTGCTCCGACACCTTTGGCTGCAGTCCACTATCCAAGTCTGTGTAACATAGCTCAGGGGCGAAGAAGGCCGGTGTGCCCACCGTCTTGGCTAGTTCGAGGTCATCGTCAAAATCCTTGGCCTCGGATTCAGACACCGTATCGTCGGCCTCGCCATCGCGGATGGGTCGACCAAAGTAGGAAACTCCAAAGTCGGAAATTTTGACGCGATGGTCTTTGGTCCATAGCAAATTGGCGGGTTTGATGTCCCGATGGACTACGCCCTGGTAGTGCAAGTATTCCAGGCCCAATACCGTGTCTCGGAATGTCGACCGCGCTTGTTCGAAAGTGAAACATGGGACAAAAGAGTAATCCTCCGCGAAAGGATCATGTGCGAACGGGTTGTAATCAACAGACGACATGTGCGAGATGATGGAATCGGCTATGCTGGACGATCGTTCACGAAAGGTGGGGCCCCGTGAGCCTTCCTCGGCGCTCGCACCGAACAAAGTGTTGTCGTAGGGTGTATTCGAATCAAGGGGCCCAGGTGTCTCCATATCGTCAACCCACAGTGCATCCTCGGACATCTTGGAAGGCAATAAGTTACTGGAGGCGAAAGAGAGTGAGCGGGAGGGCGCGGCAGATGACTGTCGAGAGCCTGAAGGTGAGGACGAGCGGTCCATCATGGCAAAGTTGTCTTGTGAGGAGATGCGCGACCAAGGACCAGCGCTGCTGCTCCGGTCGTCGGCGGCCCCATGTTCAACGCTCCAGAAGTCCGATGGTCCAGCAAAATTCTGCGCCATTTTAGCCCGTTTGATCTCTTTGATGGCATGTCTGCGTTCAAGGAGTTCGTTGTACTTTATCTCCTCGGCCGTGGGCGCTTCGCCACCAGCCATTTCTCGTTCGACCAATTTGCGGTCATACTGGCAAATGTGTGGAAGGCCCTTTTTCCGCCAGACGATCTCTCCGAGCTCAACATGCTCAAGAACCATGTAGATCTTCTTCAGCTCGGGGTCATCAATGACTTCAAGAAGCGCGACAACGTTGGCGTGACGGATTTTTTTCAGGATCGCAATTTCCTTCTTGGTCTTGTCTTGCGGGGAGAGCGCGGTGAGTTTACCTAACCGTCGTTTCTTGGAGAACCGAGGAATGATCTTGATGGCCACGTTCTCGCCAGTTTCAAGGCTTCGAGCAAGTTTCACCTTGCCATGCATACCACGGCCAATTTCTTCAATAACTTCATACTGATTGATCGTTTTGCGTCCGTTAATACTGTCCAAGTCGATCAACGCTTTATGAGTTCTTCCAGTGGTTCATGTCAGCATTGCGTTGATACCCCTGGAAATCCTGGACAGCGTCCTGGAGGGCATGGCATGGCGACCATCAACTTACTCTCTGACCCGGTGCGTCTGTAGGGGGTGAAGCCACGGGCGTTTGCCCATTGGCGCCGGGGTATTGCATTCGGAAAGGGATGTATGCGGATACGTGAGGCTCTGTCGTGAGGCAGTCGGGCTGAATAGGCCTGGTGACGATATCGGCGTACTGTTGGCGGTGCGAAGCGGCATGGACATCGACTGCGGAAGAGGAGCATGAAGCGTCAGAGGCTCTTGCGGAGCCCGGGATTGCTGCAGTTGTGGTCTGTGTGAGGAATCCATCGTGACGCCGTACAAGAGGAGGTCCTCGTCAGTCGAGTCGACATGTTGGGGGCGGGCAAGGCGGGCAAGGCGGGCTTTCGGAGGCTGTCTTGGAGCAATCGCGAGCAATAATCTATCGTCGCATGGCCGCAACGTCTCTTGATCGATTGACTGGTCGTGTGGTGTGATAGTTGCGGTGGGTGGTGCGTATAGCAAGGTGCCTGCATAAGATCCCCCCAACGATTACGGAGAAGACGAATCGACAGAAATTCCTCCAAGACGAGATGATATGGAAAGAGAAAGAGGGTTGACAAGAGCGCGGGATACCGAGTCATATGAGAGGGGGATAGAGATGGGGACTCAACGAGGAGGTACTGCAGCGAGCGGAGGGTTTCGTCTTGGACTTGCGATGGGCGGGATGAGAGATAGATAGCCACGGTAGGAAATGATTGTCGATTATCGAGGACCAGAAAAAAGGAGCAGGGGTCAACGGCGACGGTCTGGATGTGGTGGGTTTTGGTGGGGCATGGTGGGGTGAGTTTGGTGGGCTTTTGGGCTTTCGGGCGCAGGAGTTGATAGAGCCCCACTACGGCGTGCTGAACGCCCTGTGAGTGGCCAGCAGGCCAACGAGCAGTGGCTGCTCTCAGTCGCTCGAGCCAGTGCGAGTCGCAGGCTGGAAGTAGGAGGCCCTCCAACCGCACTCACACAAGCAAGGGGACCATGAAGAAGAACTGCCATGTCCGCACGGGTGTGACGACGCGTATGCACGACTGCCACACCACAAGACACATGCCGGGGCCCTGAAGGGAAGGAAGAGGGGGAAAAAGGGGGATAAGCTGCCTCTGTATGCCTCTCCCATCGACACACCATCCCGAGTCGGCTCGCTCTGCGCTACAGGAACAGGGACACCGTGCAGACACTACAGGACACTGTGGGACCGTTCGTGGCCGAGCAGCCGGTGCCGGTGCCGGTGCCGGTCTCCCAGCTGCCCGAGTCGGGTTAGGCAGGCCTCGCTTTACAGGGGAGCTTGAGCGCTCTGGGCACTTCTCCAGCGCTTATCCAGGCGGCCTGGGGGCGGCTTGGTAGGTGATACGTAATCAGATCTGCACCGTGCGCCGTTGGCTCCCTTCCGTCATCGGTCGCACCAGGGTCCGTCAGCCATTGGCAGCCATTGGCCCATTGCTTCCAAGTTCCATCGTCTCTCCTCTTCTGAGTCCTGAATCCTGATGAGTCCTATCGTCTATGTAACCCATTTCCCTTTCCCATCTTCTCCTACTCGCGAGTTGCGACTCTGGGTGGCGTTGATCATAAACCGGTAGTGCGAGACGCCAAGGCCTTCGTCGAGGCCTTCGTCGTCATTCGTCTGCTCACTGCAGTATGCGGTCGAACGGCCGCCATGTCGACGACCGAGGGGCGAGACCACATGCAGCATTGTGCAGTAGATCAAGCAGTCATCGAAAGTGCTCTCTCTGACCATGTCTAGCACTTTGCTCCGTAGTGCTTTCTGAAACTACATATGTACCTGGCCTCCTGTCCCGACTCCCAGCCCCTCACGGTGCCATAGGTCGTAGTGCCGTGGTGATCTCGTGCCACCAATCCGCCTCGTTGAGGCTGCTGCGGCTCTCGGGTCTCTCGTGTTGAGCTGCCCTCTCTACGCCAGCCTCGCTCGGCGGCGAGTCTGCGACGTGTTCAGCGACTGGCTAGATAGTAGAGACTTGACGGAGACCTATAGATACACCAAGTAGTGTATGTATGTATGGGTAGGATCTAGGTACCTCCGTGGACCCACGTACATATACATCTAGGTACTCCGTACATAGTATAATGTACGTTTGTAGCTTCAAGCTTGCCAAGGAGCTTATCGAATCACTCGACTCGATTGGCTCTATCATGCGATGCGATACTGAGTCCGCTCAAACCTTGGGTGCTGGCAACTGCGGGAATGGGCTGCTAGTAGCTACCAGGTACCTAGCCGACGAGTCTCTAGCTCAGAATCATGTACTCCATACGGAGTATGTATGTAGGTACATACATACATACATAGGTACCTAGCCCAGAATAGCGTTAATTACGCGCTTGGAATTCTCAGTCGAGAAACAAGGGGCGTCGCGTGCTGGATGGCATCCCCTTGTGCCGCGTGTTGAACGAGTTACGAGATCACGGTTCACCATATCATGATCCAACGCCTGGCGCGTATTTGGTGTCATCTTTTCCATGCTGGATGCATGTCGAACAGAGATCGGATATGAGCTCGTTACTCGTACCATCAGTGATCACTGTCATGCCGGTATGAAGCCATGTCTGTCTGTCATCCAGGGGTCTGCTTGAGCGGGAGGCGGATCGGGTACCGCGACTCCGCGACTCAGGGATTCGCATATGTAAGTAATTAGATGCCCCAGGTTTCACCTCTCGTCGCTTCACCTTCTGGCTTTCCATCTTGCCCCTTTCGAAAACTTCAAGGGCGTGGTTTTCATCTTCCTTTGTAGCCATTCTATCAATCTACTGTCGCGAACTGGATCGCGGTCGCCTCATGGAGCTGTCAAGCCAGATTTCAGGCCGCCATCTTTTTAGGTCTTTGAATTCCCAGAGAATCACAGAGAGCATTCGTCGTCATGGTTGCATTGGTTCTGGCCACAGACGGCCCTCAGCATTTGAGGCTCACGGTGCTATGTAGTGCCACAACGTCTCTCCATGACGCGGTTGTTGCCGGCTCTCTCAACTACCTGTCGTGTCGCCGGACTCGCCGCCGCATTCCGCGACAACCTCCGAATCCGCAAGAAGAGCGCGAATTGGTGGTGGGTAATGGTAGAGTCGTGCGAGTCTCGGGATTGGTACTCTCCTTGATATGGTACTGTAGTCAGTAGCGGTTGGTAGGGGCCAGTATCAGACGGGGAGCAGATGGGCTCGTCGACGATACTGGACGATCACCTACAATGCAGTTGGCCATTCAGGTCTACTCGCGATTGACAAGCATCCATGGACGGTCGTCCGGCAAAGAAAGGCAAATCGCACCGAACTGCACGATGCTCCAAAAAACTAGGCAATGAAAGGGCCGGCAACTTGCCGCGGATGTGTTCAAATTTCAATACATAGGTACCCCTTTTCGCGTTCGACTGAATGACCAAAAGCTGGAGTATGTATAATTATAACGCGGACATACGGAGTATGGAGTAGATAGAGTGAGTCTGTTGGTTATCTGGCCCCTGTTCACAAGGGACGGCGACGGCGCGCATCCGTGAATCCGCCCTGTTCTCAGACAATTCAAGGTTTGCCGCCGTACCCCTCGGCACGCGATTGCAACTGAGTCCTGACTCCTGAGTCCTGACAGAATGGATGAGCTTCCTCCCAACTTCCAAGATGCGCGCACCTTGCATCCTGGCCAGTCCACTCGCCCCGTCAGGCCGACATGCGTTTTGTTTTATTATGACACATAGGTAACAATACGCATGTTCAACGGCGGCCACGAGTCTACGGATCGGACTCCGCAGAGATCAACATGTCCTGAAGATCGCGTCTTTGTTGGACTCGCGCATATCAATTGATGCCCTCGTCGCATGCTACCCATTCAAGTTGCAACACTTGAGCCCGGCGTTCAATGCATGCGTAGGTACATTGCTAGGGGCTTACAGAAATTACCTACATACCTACATACAGATACTTTGTATGTACATGGCGAGCTGGCTACGCGACCCCCGGGACATGTTGCGCTAGCACGACGGACCTACAGAATACAGATGTCAGAGGGTCTCGTAAGTCGTAACTTTCGTTACAGTGGCTCGAATACCTAGGTATCTACCTACATACCTACCATACGGAGTACCTCCTATCTACATACTCCGTATGTACATATGTACATATTCAACTCTGTAGCCTGGGTCGCGACTCGCGGCTAATAATGTCCATACGGAGTGAATATATACATATGTACATAGGTAGATATGTACATACATATGTACATACGGAGTACGTTGAGGCTTGCTATCTTTGATTTGCGGAAACGCCTGATATCCAATTTTAGCCGACGAACCGCTCCGCTTTTATGCGAGGCTAGGAGAAGGCGAAGCATGGATTACATGGATGTACAAGGTATGCATGGATGGCAGTGCATCGTGAGCTAAAGATGAGTGCGCTTTGGCCTGTGCGAGACGGGCCTTTCGCGATGCTGCGAATCCTGCGATGCATACCGTGCCGACCAATGACTACATATATGACTAATATGTAATAATATGACGACGGAGCGCATGGCGCGTCTAGCTGGAAACATGAAAAACAAATACAGTATGTAAGTTGTAACTTGTAACCATTTTCCGCCGCTTCAACGCTTGGCCAGGTCTCTTGGACCCGCTGATAGCTCGGCGTGCGACTGTAGGTGATACATATGGAGGTACATATGTATGTAGCACGAAGAATGGACAATGCCGTGCGGGAATCAGCGGCTTATGCGTCATGCAGGGAGGACAGGTCGCGGCTTCCTCGAATGACACCTGCGCGATTTGGAGTCCAAAGACGGAAAAACGGTGGAAAGAGTTCCTTGCGTTATTAAGCCAATCAGTCTACGCATCAGGACTGTCGGGAATTGCGCCACAGTGCGACGGCGCTCCACGGCTTCGTAAACTTCTGGCTTCTGGCTTCTGGCTTCATGACGAAGAAGGCTTGCTCATACATACCTGTAACCTCGGACAAGGGCATGGCTGGCTCCTCGCTCTCCCAAAACGTCTGACACCGGGTGACCGGAGCAGAAGCTCCCCAGTCAGCCAAGCGGTCCTCGCTGCGCCGATGGCTCTGGGAATGACAGTGACACGGAGTCAAAAGCCCCGATGCGGTTCTGAACTGTGCAGAATAATGAGAGAGCTTTAGGATGGCGATAGGTCACGTCTTTCAGTTGAACATATCTATGTATAGCCTCAGCATCACCAGACCTTCCTCAATCCGGCCCCGGGCCTCTCGAGTCCCATGCACCGACGTCTTGGCCGCCGCCCACGAGGATTTAAACTAAAACAGGGACTGCCTCCCTCTTGTTTGATCACTGGATCGAATTTTAAATCTCCGAGGTTCCGCAAAATGTCCCCCAAGAGGGGGGCACAACACTGCTCACATGGCTAAGTTGTGTCATGGCAGCCACGGGACCCCATTTCCCCGTCAAACCTTTATGTAGGAGGTACCAGGTACCTATATAAATCAAGGGGTGACCGAGAATAGGTAAATCAAGGGACTGGAAATCGCTCCCTCCCCCTTGAAGGCGATTCTTGAGTGCAGATTCCGAGTATCAGAGACTGCAAGTCGTCGCAAAAAGACAACATTGTTCATCCATGTCGCTCTGAGTTCAGATCTTTAACCGTTACACACATGCGCGCATACCGCCGCACACGCCGATGTAGATCATAGATGGAGATGAAGATGTATGTATCTGCCATGTGTGGTGGCAGCTGTGTTGCCTACGCGAGGGGATTCGCTGTGCAGCTTACACAGACTACACGGCCTGAACGAATGAGACCGATTTGCCACCTGAAAGTGAGGAGCTGTCCGCTGTACAGTGCTTGTTTTCAGTCCTGGCTTAGGCTTAGAGAGACAGGGGTTCTTGTGACTGGCGCGGCAGTTTGTCGGGAAGATGATGTTGATGTTGATGTTGATGTTGATGTTGATGACGAGGGGTCACAAGGTGACGGCTGATGGTACAACGGTGATGACGGAGATGAAAATGATAAGATGGCTCACCATTGAAACAGATGGAAGTTGTGACAGGTAGCATACCTACCTGGCTACATGAATACAGACATGATGCGGTATGTACCTCCTAAGTCCTAACTCCATACTTGCGCCGCAAACTCATCTCAAAATGCCCGGAGAGTTACATACTCCCGCTCCGCGCCCCGCCTCGGGTCCCGGCCGCGGCCCGACGAGTAATAAACGGGCGCCGGAGCTCGGACCTTACCGGGACGTGTGCGCAGCCGAACGAAAAAGACTTTAAGACTCTTCAAGTTGTGCACAGGGGGGTAAGGAAGAAAGTGTTCATAGAGGGTAATTAAGCATTGAAACACAGGGCATGTTTCCTCCAGATGAAGTCAGTGTAATACGATTATTGTGTCAGAAATTGTGTTGCGTGTGTTGGGGTTGAGTTCCAGCGACGTTGAGAGGAACAAGAAGGTGCGAATAGCACGTGTAACTGTGTAAGTAAATCGAACTAGGAAATTCGAGGACTCAGTCTGAGGGAGGACACACGCCTCTCGAGTCCTTGTAGAGTCACAGTCGATCATCCATCCCGTTCCAAATGGACATTCCCCAGTTCCCCAGTCCCAAGTCTTGGCTCTTGTCACACTCACTACCCCCCTCATGAATTATTCAAGCAGTGCGAATATCTGCATGGACGCATCCTGATTCCTCGTATTGTACACGGGGCGTTGCTCCCCGCTGAAGCGCCTACCTATCAAACACGCACACCACATGCAAACACACAAAGGAGACGCAGCCAGCAACGACGAAAATATAAATCAACTCAAGAATTGGGAAAGAAGAATAAAAAAAAAAAGAGCCGGAGGGGGTCTAATAAGTTTAGCCCCCGCCCATAAAGGCCCTATCTAGAGAAGAAATAGAAATCACGGCTTATACTTGAGAATCATGCTCTGCGTGGTAGCCACATCCCAGTCCTGCGGCTTGGACGCATCCCCAAAGATTCGAAGAGCCCGTACCACAAAGCGGTAGTGGCCCGCAGGAGCGTACTTGCCCGACTCGAGCTTGCCATCCCAGGGGAAGGAGATCCATCCCCTCTCGTTTAGCTTGCTAGGCAGTCCAAAAGGCTCGCCAATAGATTTGACGGCCTTTGTTCCATTTCGGACGGGCACGACATCGACGCGCAACATGGAAGAGCCGAGCGCCAGGTTGACGCCAATGGCCGGCAGATCATCAAAGTCGTTGGAAGTGCCGGCCTTGGGCACCACGTATGTGAATCTCTCGGGGGATCGTGTGAAGTTTGTAAAGTCGGTGCTATGGAAGACCCAGGCTTGATCGCGGGCGAGAACTGTGGCTTTGTGGAGAGAGCCGGTGAGACCCTGGTAGGGCATCGAGAGGACGGATCCATCAGTACCGTTGATGGTGACGTACCCGGACCAGAGGGCCAGGCGCTTGGGGTTGATGACGCCCGCGGCCGGCTTGGCCGCGACGCCGACGACGGTGCTGTGGCCAGCAGGCAGGGTGATGCTGTTCTGGGAGAAGGAAAGGCTGGCCTGGGCGTTGACGGCCTCGTTGGGGAAGGGCATGGTGTTGACGGCGTCCTTACCAAGAGTATACATGGTGAGCGAGGGGACCTGGTCGAGCTTATAAGTCACGGCGCGGCTGCCCTTGTTGGTAATGGTGAAGTTGAGATTCGTGGCTAGGTGATCCGTATCGTTGAAGGACAAGCTGGATGGGGACAACAGCGAGGTTGTGTAGGCCGCGTCGTACGCCTGCACCATGCCACCGCCCTGCTGAGGAGCAGGCGCGAGCTCGCTAAAGATGCTGTTGCCGTCGCTGAATGGCTGAGGCTTGGCCGTGGACGAGAGCAGGTTGTTCATGAGCTCCGGGTCAAGAGTACCGCGAACCTCGGAGATCAGGGCGATGATGGCCGCCGTCAGGGGGCAAGACATGGACGTGCCGGAAATGACGGCATAGCTACCCTTGGCCACGGGGAAGGTAGACAGGATCAAACCACCAGGGGCGCCAACTTGAGGCTTGAATTCCATCTCCCAGGTCGGACCCCATGAGGAGAACGTGCTGATTGTGCCGCCCGTGACGTTGTTGGGTTGAGAAGAGAGAGAGATTTTGCTCTTGGCGGGGGAGAGGACGTTGACGGTGACTTTTCGGCCGGCCTTGAGCTGCTTGACCCAGGCGATGCCGATCTCGGGAGACACCATGCCGGTGGACTTGACGACGGTTGGATCATCAGGACTCACGATAACGGTGCCAGCCTCATCGTTGTAGAACATGACATACTGAGTACCCTTTGCTACGAGGTTGTTCAGCTTGTCGCTGAAGTCGCAGCCTCCGCGGCGTATGAGGGCGATATACTTGCTGAGATCAGGTGTGTTGACCGGAAGAGGCTTGCAGGCATCGTCGGCAACGCCAGAGTCGAGACTTGTGGCATACAAGGGCATCGAAACCCCCCACGTGGAAGCATCTCCGTTCGTGTAGAGGAAGTCCGTCTTGCGGCCGTTGTCGATTTGGTACGACGAGTGGAAGCTGATGAGCGGAGCATCTAAGCTGTCGTAGGAGGCCACTGCTGTCACACCCTTACCATCGGCACCGTCGCTGATGAAGAAGAGACCGGAGTTACCATCGTTGCCGGCGGACATGATGACAGGGACGCCGTGCTCTACGATTCTGCTGGCGGTCAAGGCCCATGGGTCCTCGCTCCAGCCTTGTGCCTGCACGATGGACGCTGAGATTATGTTGGCGCCATCTTCAAAGGCCTTGTTGAAAGCGGCCATGATGATATCGTTGGCACCATCGCCGTCGCATCCAAACACTCGGTAGGCTCCGAGGGTGACGCCAGTGGCAGCGCCGGTAAAGCCCATGGGGTTCTTCTGCGCGGCTACAATACCAGCGACGTGCGTTCCGTGGCCCTCGCAGTCCATCGGAATGTCATCGGGGACAGCCTTGTTGGATCCATTGTAAGCGTCTCCGACCAGATCAGTACCAAATGACACGAGACATCCCTTTCCAAAGCAGCCGTTGCCCAGCGCAGGGTGAGTGAAGTCGACGCCGCTGTCAATCAAGGCCACCTTCACCCCCTTTCCGGTGATGCCCTTGGCACGCAGTCTGTCCACCTGCGTCATCATGTGCGGTACGAAGGTGTCTTTGGGCAATCTGTCACCTCCCACGGTAACCTTGCTGTCTTGGGGCGTGCCAACAACCAGGGCATCGCCAACCGCTTGTCTCGAGACGAGCTTGACCGGCCACATCTGCTTCACGGCAGGCATGGCGGCAATGTCCTTGGACCTTTTCTCCGCGGCTTGGATGTCGTGGAATTGGAACGAAAGGCCCCGGAAGAGCTTGTAATCGAGCACCATGCGAGTTGAGGCCTCACCGTTGATGTTGTCAAGAACTGCCGCATGGTTCTGCGATTCGGAGGAGTACAAAGTCAGTAGTACTCCGTATAGTAGTGGCAATACACACAAAATAGATTAAGAATTAATCACACAAGACTGCATGGAATGTCATGGGACAGACCAGAAGCTCTTTCAACTTACATGACCATCTTCGAGTTCGACGATGTAGGCTCCTGGAAGCTTGTTCGCCACAGCCACGGCCGAATACACCGCCGCGACGAGACCGGTAATGAGTGTGGGACGCACCATGGCGTTGAATAGCGGTTACCTGGAAATCCAGGTCGCCAGTCTTAGAGAACGACAGAAAGAATGTAAGGATATAGTAGAAGGAGTGAAAAAGAGCGAATGTAAAGAATGAACTAAAGAGCAAATTTGAAGAATGAACTAAAGAGCGAATGGCATCAAGAACGCCGTCCTGAACAGCCTTGAACGACAACGACCGACGGCTTTATTATACCTGTTATCATCACAACCTCCCGTACGGAGCCTTCCGTCTGGAGGGCCCTTCTGAGTGACTCTTTTGAGCCATTTTTTTGCATCGTCCGGTCTGCTCGTCTGAAAAGGCACAACTTCGAAGCTTAATCCCGGGTAAAGCGATCTGCCCCTGTTGTTAAGTGATCCTTTTGCCGGTTATCAAAGCCAGGAACTCATCGGGACCGGTGGGGGTTTTGACGCCGAGATGCGCGCTGGGTGCAAGAAGAAGCAGCTCCAAGGCCTATTGGGTACATACGTACACGGTACACACGTCGTCCCTACCTATTCCGTACTCCGTACATTGTATATACCGTATTAGGTAGGTACCTATAGGTACCTTGGACCTAGGAGATATGTATGCATAGTGCATACCATGTCTAGTCCGCCCGTGCCACCCGTCCCGGCGCCAACCTTTCCTGATTCCCGCTGGTTCCGATACTGGTAGTTCTGGTGTTCCAAGGATCTAATGATCCGCTTGTTCTACAGGTATATATAGGTAGGTAGGTAGTGTGTTCTGGTGAGTTTGGGGTTTGACATGGTCGTTCTGGGACGGAATCAGTCCCTCGTTGCCATATTTGGAGTAAGTTGGCCGTGATTCTATAGCTCAACGTGCGATTGTATCACGTACCATTCCTGATATGTAATGTCATGCGGGAATTGCGGCACATACATAACACTGCGTCATGTCAGAATGACAGGTTCGCGAATCGGTTCCAGGGATATGAGGTACCCGTACTCCGTACGAAGCACGGAGTCATGGATGGCAAAACGGTGAAATGGATCGATCCCATGCGACGAGCCAATCATGCCACAGAACAGGAACGTCGGGAAACCGAGTTCACAATGAGGTGGCGCCTCACCGGATGTCTTCGAAAGCAACTTGAAACCAGAATACATAATCATCACCTTGGGTGTCATATCTCCGAAGTTTCGCAATATCCCGAGGCTACAAAGACTTGTCCACGTGGTCATGCGAGTTGACCTCCCTCCTCCCAGTTACCCTTTTAGGCAAATGCTGCAGGGGCGACGCGAGGGTAAATACAATATACCTAACAAGGTAGGTAGTGAGAAGCCGGTGAAGAAGAGGCCGTGGGACGTCACGCTCGAGGATCCTACTCGCGGCCACGGCCCACGGTTCTTCACCCCAGCCCTGTGCCAACACGATAGAGGCCATATTGGCACCGTCTTCGAAGGTCTTGTTGAAAGCAGCCATCATTACGTTGTTGGCGCCACCGCCCTCGCAGTCAAACACTCGGCATGCTCCGAGGGTGACGCCAGTGGCAGCACCGGTAAACCCTAGAGGGTTCTACTCGGCGGCTACAACTAGGTAGTTGTCACCGACAAGATCAGAACACGAGACAGCCCTTTCAAAGACAGCCGTTGCCCAGCGTAGGGTACATAAGTGAAATGGACGCCGCCGTCGACCATTGCCACTTTCACCCCCTTTCCGGTGATGCCCCTACCTGGCATGCAGCCTATCGACCTGCTTCATGATGTGTGTGGTGCGAAATATTCTCTAGGCGAGCTGTTGTTTCGCTTGACAACCTTGGCTGCCTTGGGGCATGTCGACGATCTGGACGTGTCCAAACCTTTTTTTTCGGGATGAGTATGATCGGTCACATCTGCTTGACAGTAGGCATGGCAGCAATTTGCTTGACTCTTTTTCCCGCGCCTTCCATGTCGTGAAGCTGGACCGAAAGGCCTCGGAGGACCTTGGAGTCGAGCGTCCTGCGGCTAGAGGCCTCGCCACTGATGTGGTCGAGAATTGCCGCAGGGTCCTGCAATTCGGAAGAAGTACAGAGCCAATAGCATATAGGTAGTGAGAAGAGAAACGTATTCAAAAAGTTTAACACGCACGCAAGACTGCATATGATGACTCGGGTGATCGAAGAAGCTTCATTCAACTTACATGATCATCTTTGAGCTCAGCGATTCATGCTCCTGGAAGCCTGTTCGCCATAGCCACGGCAACAAGACTGATCATGAGCATGGAACGCATCATGGCATCGAAAAGCTAGATCACCTGAATTTCAGGTCACCAGCCTATAATGAATTAGTAAAGAGCGACGGAAAATGTGAAGATGGTTGCAGAAAAACAAGAAGGCACACGAAAAAGAGTGCATGGCATCACGCTCTATCGTGTACAGAAAATCTCCAATGGCAACTGCTAGTGGCTTCACGTATACATACCTATACATTAGGTAGAACTGTCATGCCAGGCTACCTACGGAGTATTGGGGACGTCGCGCGTGAGTGACTCTGGGATTCTAGCGTGATGCTTCTCGTCGTTCGTCTGAACTGCGCAAGTGCAAGGCTGAAACCTGGGTATCCCTGTTCTTATTGAGTGATCCTTTTCCGGGCGCCGAAGCGCATGATGCTCCAGAGCCTCCAGTGGTGCCTATGCGATGCGGCGCAGCTGCAAAAAGAAGCATCTCCAAAGCATAGACCTGTTCCCATCATTTCCGCCTGTCCCGGCGATCCCTCACGATCCGCCGGTTCTGATGTTCTGTTGATGTTTGGGTTCCAGCCGTCTGGTCATCCCAGGTTCATGGCAGATAGCCTAACGTGCGACGGTATATAACACGAAGCATAAGCATGCATCTGTACTGGAAAGGGCGCCTTCATAAAGCCCCGCAAGATGTAGTTGTAGCCTGTAGATATGTAGCCCCCCATGCACCTCGTCCTTTTCTGACCATCAGAAATAGAAAGGGAGGTGCAACTGTGCAAAGGCAATTTCCGACGTGCCAAAAGTACCTAAGGATGTTCTTCACACTCCCACTTCCCACTAGAAAGGATGCAAAGCAGGTCAAGACATCCACTGCCATAGGTACCTATGCCAGTCCAAGTTTAGTGCAATATATGTAAGTCCAATACTAATCCAGTCAAAACCTACTATGTACGAGGACATAACAAGAAAGCAATAGGCCACTAGAAAGGCTGGCAAATCTGTGAAGAGATAATGTTATTCCACTTGTAGGTATTCGATTTCAAGCTCGATACTATTTGATTACAGAGCGTTTCGAATTGAGCGAGGGCCCCCTTCAAACGACTGTGAAGAGGACGCTGAGGTCGCTAAGGGTGAGCTTCAATGAGACCTGAGCTATCGGCCTTCATAGGCATAGGTATGAGGGCCTGAACGAAGTGGCCGGCAGGTGGGTAGAAGGGCAATGCTAAACGAAGTGGCCCAATCTAAATCAATTATGTAGCGTTGCACTTCTACCCACCTGCCGGCCACTTCGTTCAGGCCCTCATGCCTATGCCTATGAAGGCTGATGGCTCATGTCTCTCAAAGCCCGCCGTCCAGTTTTTAAGAAGGCTTTGAACCCAAAGACACCTCGCGCTTGTGTCAAGACTCAAATGTGCCTTCAGAACTCTTCCAGCTGGCTCTGGTCGAGGTTCGAGCACCCCGGTAGCGATTCTTGATTGCAATCGCATTGCAACAAGAGTCAGATGGCCCCCTAGACGAACGCTTATGCTTAAAGAACAGACTGAACTGTTCCAGAAGATGAATACTATCGAGGCTGATGAGAGAATGAAAAGACTAAAGGGTAAGGTTGATACGGAGATCATATCTGCATGCCAATACTTTTTACATGCAAAAAGTGAGCCTTTTGATCTCAATTATATTGAGATAGTAAAGCGAAGTGGCTGCGCAGTGAGATTCTGCAGTGCTATAGGGATGCGATTGAGAGTATGGAGATATGTGGATATGCCTTCCAGTTGTGGAAGACTCGAGCTATAGTGAGGTTCTCAAGTACAAGGTAGTACTTGAGAACCTCACTGTAGCTCGAGTCTTTTGCGATTGGAAAGGCACAGCAGCATATCTCTGTCTCCTTATGCTAGAGGCAGAGGCGGCCACGTAGCCCTGCGACGTACTCAGGACCTCGAATGAGAAGATATGGCTGTATGTAGCCATCGCAATCGTCATCGTTGTCACAAAGAGTGAAAGTAAAGCGTGTTTCTCTCTTGACGACGACTTCTCCAGCGACTGGCGGTTCGCGGATATGAATTATTTGCTTCTCCTCTCGCGGGATCTGAGACCCTTGCAGACACTGCCTTTCAACATGAGCTCGTAGCAATTCGTACCTGGCGCCCGGCTCCTCCCTAATTATTTCGTTGCCACAGCCTTACGCCCATTCTTTCCTGGTCGCGACTTAGCACCGGCCTTCATCTTCTTGGTGTTAAAATGTGAAAGATCTCCTGAGCTTATGGCGTCTCCGGACTTTGCATGCCGTTTCTTGCCTCCAAATCCGTACTTCTCATTCTTCTTCTGACGCTTTGCACCTGGGCCACCCCGTTCGGTGGCAACTTTTCGTTTCGAGTGAGAAGCAAGCTCATTGTCGACACTGACATCGAAAATGTCTGCTTCTTTGGTAGCCATATCGCCACCAGACTCTTGACGCTCTGAGAACAGAATGATCATCAGTATGTCATCCAAACATCATGAACCTCAGAGGCAGGAATAGGAACACGGAACACGAGACACAGAAAGAGAAAAGTTGGAGGCATCCGCCAAATGAACTCACTTCGCTTCAGGTTCTTGATCTTGTCAAGTGTCTCGCGCTTCGCTTTCTGTCTCTCTTGAAGCTTGGCTACTTGGACCTGCTTGCCAAATTTCTTCAAATCACGTAGTCTCCGTGCCTCTGCAGATGCCTTCTTGGCAGACGCTTCTTCAATAAGCAAGGCCTTCACCTTTTCCATATGTGCATCTTCCTTGACCATTTCAGCAAAGTAGTCTTTAGGCCGTGAAAATGGTACCCCTTCTGCGAGGAGATTTGCACGCCCGATTTTGGCGGCGTCCAGACACTGAGAGTAGAATGCAAGTTCGCGCTGCAAATCGTCGGATACATCGGGGATCGACTCCGCAGTTTTTGTGGACGAAGACACAGACTGATGTGTTGCGAATGCCGCACGTTGATTGTGCAGGATTGCGACACGTTCGAGTGCTGCTTGAAGAGCAGTGGTGTTGTTGATGGTAAGCCGTGTGTGGGTTTTGAGGTCCTCTTCGTCTTTGTCCGCATCGTCAAATTCTTCGAGATCCGACACGGAACTATCATCTGCATCCTCTGCAGTCTCACCACGATGCCTCAACTTCTTCAGCATAGCTTTTGACAACAAATTTGCCACTTTTGTTTCAGGCTGTATCTTCATGTCGATTTCCGATTCAGATGAATCGGTCTCGTCAACGGCGCGGAAGTTCATCTGCCATTGTTTGTCAGCATCTCCATTGTCAGGATGCCCTTCCGTTGCGTTCGTTCAAAAGGTTGACTGACTGTTTGAGAATGCATTTCAATTTGATATGTGCCTATTTTTGGGATATGTCCGTCGATAGTTAAAACGCAGGATGGCAAGTATAAATGCTCTTGTTGTATCAATTCGAAAAGAGCGATGGGCCTGATGAGCAGGAAGAAAAACTTCTCTCAGGTCCACACGGATACGGAGTACGTGAAAAAAATATGCTTGGCTGGAGCTGTGGATATATCAACTCCCAAGTCACGAAACCTTTTGAAAAGGACACCACTACGGAGTACGGAGTGTAGCGTCCAAATATCCAATAAATGAACATCCAAAAAAAAACTGCAACAAGCTTGAGAATGTGCGAGGCGTTGAACTTTGCAGATAAGGTTTCCAAAAAACATGGTGAAGCCGTGGGCGAAAGGGTCGAAGCTGGATGACTAAGACATATGCGAATTCAACGAGAGCCAATCATTTCGCCAAGCTTTACAAGAGATTTGTGCCTTCAGGCTTCGTATGACACGAAGGATGCTCAGGAAGATGGTTGATCTATTCTGTCTCTACGGAATAGATCACCCCTTTTATATGCAGATATAAAAGGAGCTAAGCGACCGGTGACCCGGTCTATCTAGAGGGAGAGAGCTCATTCTTCCTATAGCATCGGGAAATGAAGCGGCTAGTCGGTTAACGAAAAAGGAGAGGGGGATGTGGCATCGTGATGTCTCATCCTCAGGCTCGCATATTGAACGTAAAAGCTGCTGACCAACGCGCGACCAATGCATGTGCATAAGGCGCTCACACTGTGGGGCGTATCAAGTAAGTAATGCACGACCAATGCATGTGCATACGACCTGGTCAGTGGTGGGCAACTGTCAGATTTACTATGTAATCTGATGGAAGAAGGTTATTTGGGTGAATGTTGATGATATTGTTATTTTATCGATTCTGATCATGTCTTGTCCAAGTTCTTCAAACAGGCCTCGAACATGGCTCCACTTTATGTACAAAATAACTCGTGGAACCTCAGTCATGCTTGGTAATCTATTTTACCTCTTAGCGCTTACGGCCTCAGCACTCCTGATATCCGACAGCAACACTTCGAGGGTGTAGAAATGGCTCCGCTTCGCTTCGCCAAAAAGCCAAAAAATGAAATTTATAGCAATTGCACGTTTCGATCGTGCGACCTCCGGGTTATGAGCCCGGCGCGCTTCCACTGCGCCAAATTGCTTTTATGGTTGTGTGAGTGTGTTCTTATTGCTATTTATATACGCAACAAATTATAGGCGGTACTCACTCATTGAGACCCGAACGCTAGGTACATCAACTGTTTGCGTCTTTTATTGTTAAGAGGCCGAGCCAGCACTTCGCTTCAGGCCGTTTTTGCCTTTATGGGCGCATCACTTTATTCACTTGAATCGCGGCCCTTAAGCGTGGTTTGCCCGATATTGCAATGTACTGCTCGTCTGAAGCCACTGGATTTCATTTGCGGAGGGATCACACAGCGACTTCTCGCCAAGAAAGACCATTCCCGATCTCCGGCAAGCCTCTCACGGTCCCCCAATCAATTCTTACGAAACCAGTCTTTCTGTACCAGTGATCGACGTTTGAGTACCTAAATGGGCCCTACTTTACTACCTAGGTACCTACCTATTGTGAGATGACGTCTTGGCTTCCTCGAAACTCCACCAACTCTCCCGCTGGATCTGATTTTATTGCTTGCTTGCTTCTCTCCTTTATTATTATATCATATCTACAGCATTATCGCTTGCTTTCTTCTCTCTTGCTACTTTGGTATATCATGTCTACGGCACAAGAAAATGAGCAGGGTTCACTTCATATCGAGGACGATGTGATCGCTGCCGAGGACGTTTTCGTAAGCCTGGACCCAGCAACAAAGTGAAACAAGTACGATGCTAATGTGAACTCAGGCTAAGGGTCAGAATGAAAGCGGTTCTGTTCTCTCCGAAGAGTTTGTGCACCTCACGAGCCACATGCTATGTATTCCAATCTCTTGACCACCCGACACAGTCAAAGATCCTCCGCCTCCATTACATCCACCATCCTCGAGTACCGGCAACTCCATGGACGCACCTACCATAGTGATAAGCTCAGGACCACTTATTTTGTTCCGAACGACGACCAGCAGCTCGAATCGTTGGATTTAAGGTTGCATACTGGCCCATATTCTCGGCAGAATCACACGCTCATCTGATTGTCAGCCACCATTACTTGACGATCCTATTCGACGACCAACTGTTCCTGGCGCCGCTTGAGAAAGACAAGATACATGTACGCGTCTGCTTGGCGCTTTCAGACGCACCTAATGATTTTCTTAAATACTAATGGAGTTAATGTTCTCAGCAGGTGCTTGATGTCGGTACTGGAAGCGGCGAGTAGTAATCGGTATCTTACTACATGTCACTGTCGCTGACCACTTTGTAGGCATCTGGGCAATGTACGGTCGAAAGAAATTCGATACCACTTGAGCGTGTGCTTACAAGGTTGGTAGTGAATTTGCCGATCAGTTTCCAAATGCTACAGTCATTGGCACAGATCTCTCCCCCTGCCAACCGCAGTGGATTCCACCAAATATTCGCTTCGAAATAGACGACGCTGCACTTGAGTGGACTTGGCTGTCCAATGATTTCGACTTTATCCACATCCGCTATATCGTGGGTGGTATTCAAGACTGGACGAGCCTCTTCAAGGAGGCCTATAGATGCTGTGCGCCAGGAGGATGGGTACAATCTGTCGAGTGCGATTATAGATTTCACAGCGACGACGGAACTACCGAGCTGGAGCCTGTCCTTGCATCGTTCGGAGAGCTATTCCTGGAGGCTGGCAAGATCTTGAATCGTCCCTTCTTCGTGCAAGAGCTACAGCAACAAGCTTTTGACGAGGCCGGCTTCGTCGAGAAAAGATTGGTTCGATACAAAGTATGTGCTGTCATCCGTCATCGTGGAAAGTACATAAATGGAATGACTCTTCACTAGATTCCTATTGGATCTTGGGCAAAGGATCCTAAACTCGCGGAAGTCGGACGAGTGGCTGGAGCAGCTCTAGAGAATGACCTCCAAGGTAAGGCACACCTTTTCCCTATACTTGATTGGAAGAGAAAGCTATTCTCACCTCTGATCATTAGGTTACACCCAGATGATATGGTATAATGTTCTTCAAAGGTCAGCAGACGAGTACAATACGTGGCTTGCGACTCTGCGAAAGGCGATACGAAATCCCAAGGTTCACAGCTATGTGATTGCGCATATCGTATATGGGCGGAAACCAGAGTGATTTGACTCTCCCATAGGGGTATCAGGCAGTTGAGGAACTTATTTCTTCCTTCGCATTTAGATTTTGGCAAAATATTGCTCTGATCTGATTACCTCTTTGGTCGTCGAGTGAGCAATTAGAGAACTGTTCGCTGTGTGTCACGGTCAATCTCGGAGCTGTCGCTCCATTACCTGTGCCCGTTCATGTCATGCGTGGGCGCATCACTTTACTAAATGTTGCCATTCGTCAAAAATGGTGTCAGCTACCCTGTCGTCGTCTCAATAGTCTGAAGCCATCTTGTCCCAATTTTCTCCGAGTATGGTGAGATGGTGAGATGACGTCTTGGCATCCTCCCAACTCCACTAAATATACATCAGGTATATAATAAGCCCAGAGCTTGTCGGTTGTCCGACCTGATCAAAGCTTGCTTATATCCCATGAATCTGTTACATATACATCATGCCTGCACCTCCAGCAAATGAGCAAAGTCCACCACATACTGGGGACGACCTGATCGCTACAGAGGACGTTCCTGTAAGCCTCGGTCAACCTCTGAGTGAATCTAATACAAGACTAATGTACAGCTAAGGCTGTTGGTCCAAATGACACCGATTCTGTGTTCTCTGAAGCGTTTGTCACTTGTGCACCCAACAGTTCACAACTTCACACATAATCCCGTTTGTCTCACCATTCGTCGCAGTCAAAGCTCCACCGCCTCCATTTCATCCACCGTCCTCGAGTATCGTAAACTGCATGGCCGCACCTATCATAGTGATAAGTTCACGACCAACTATTTCATTCCAAATGACGAGCAGCAGCTCGAATCGGTGGACTTAATGTTCTAGTCATCAGCCCACATTTTCGAAGGAATCGCACGCTAATGTGACTTGCCAGCCACCATCACTTGACCATCCTTTTGGACGACCAGCTTTTCCTGGCACCCCTTGAGAAAGATAAATTAAATGTATGAGTTGTTAGGGTGGATTCCATGCAGTGGGACTGTGGGAGTCCTTCACATACTAATGGCGTATTTGTATGTAGCGGGTGCTCGACGTCGGTACAGGAACCGGTGAGTACGAAGTACAATAAAGAGGGAGATCGCTACACATCGCTGCCGCTGACCAATTTATAAGGCATATGGGCAATGTATGGCCAAAGGAAACCCAATATCACATGTTTGTATGCTTACAAAGTCGAACAGTGAATTTGCAGACCGCTTTCCAAACGTTTCAGTCATTGGCACAGATATCTCGCCGTGCCAACCCCAGTGGGTTCCGCCAAACGTTCGCTTCGAGATAGACGACGCCACGCTCGAGTGGACTTGGAACGCCAACCAATTTGACTTTATTCACATGCGCTATATCGTCGGGGGCATTACAGACTGGACAGGCCTTCTTAAAGAAGCCTTCAGATGCTGTGCGCCAGGGGGATGGGTCCAGTCTGTCGAGTGTGATATTCAATTTCGCAGCGACGACGGGTCTACCGAGCTGGAACCTGTTCTTGCCTCGTTTGGAGAGCTATTTGATGAGGGCGGCAAGATTTTGAATCGCCCTCTCTCCGTGCAAGAGCCACAGCAAGAAGCTTTCGACGAGGCTGGCTTCGTCGAGACAAGGACTGTTCAATACAAGGTATTTGCTGTCCCTCGTTACCTTGAAAGTTTCATAAAGATAATGACTCGTCGCTAGATTCCTGTTGGTCCCTGGGCAAAGGATCCTAAACTTGCTGAAGTCGGGCGGTTTGCCGGAGCGGCTCTGGATCATGACCTTCAAGGTAAGACATTCCTCTCTCTCTCCTTTGCCTTGTTTGAAAGCATAAAGTGTTCTCATATCCGATCATTAGGCTACACCCAGATGATCTGGCAAAGTGTTCTCCAAAGGCCAGCAGACGAGTACCAGGCGTGGCTCGCGGATCTTCGCAAGGCGATTCGAAATCCCAAGGTTCACAGCTATATGATTACGCATATGGTGTACGGACGCAAGCCGGAGTGATATATCTCTAGCATATTGATTATTGATATTAGGTAGTCGTAATTTATATTCTTCCGAGTGTCTCAAGTCTTTCTTTCAACGTAAGCTTTGATTTTGCTACCTTATTTGCACTGTATGCCGGTCGTGAGACACAGATAATTCTTCCACCACGAGCTGCCGTTTTATTATCCGAGGCCCACGTAATGTGAGCAGCATGGCTGTCTTGAGTTCTCGTCGCACCTGAACCCGCGACACACAATGGCTCTCTGCCCGGGGCGCCTCGTTTCTTTGCCGCTGGCATCATCAAATGTAGCATGGAGATGCCTACTCTGTCGCACGATGAATGTGTCCAGGCCCATGACTTCGTCATCCCTTCCCGCGACACTGTAATTTATAGGAGAGAATAGGTGGCCAGGCGAAAGACCTTCCGAGACCATGTGCCGACTATTCCATTGTGTGTAGAAAAGTCGAATGCGCATGAATGATGCAAAACGAATATGAAGCTGCCCAAATCTGCATAGCGGCTTCGTGTCAGCCGACTATTGTCGTTCATGTGGCGTCGTGTTGCTGGCGGTAATTGGATGCTATTGCATTATTGAGTACCCAATCGTCGTAATTCTGAGAATTAGAGAAGGTTGCTCTGGCTGGAGGGCGAGCGTGCGTTAAGTCGCGCTACTTGAATGCTCATCGCCTACTGCCTTGGTAGTTGATGAGAGCTGCGAAGACCCTTGCCTTAGCGCATGGACAAGAAACGGAACCGAGTCCGTCTTGAAGTCCTCTGCCACTCTGATTTTGTCCACGTCATTGGACAGCTCTTGCGTGAGTTGCTGGAGATAGAATGTCGTGAACTTGTCACCACCACTTGCTTGAGACTCTCGATGGGACATTGTATATCTGATCGTGATCGCAATTGCCTGGCGGGGGGGCGACTTCCGTGAAGTTTCGTTTATTCGTGTAGAACAAATTGTGGTACATGAAGAATTTGTTTGAGGTATAGGAGTAGAAATTTATGTATTAGGTACCTAGTGATTACATATGTAGGTAGTACATAGGTACTAGACATCCAAGTACCTAGGTCATCTAGGTACAGTATGTACTAAGTACATAGCACAAATCCAAGCCCCGCTCTCGTCGCTGTCTTCCGGAGTTATGGCACGAAGGATGCTCAGGAAGATGGTTGATCTATTCTGTCTCTACGGAATAGATCACCCCTTTTATATGCAGATATAAAAGGAGCTAAGCGACCGGTCTATCTAGAGGGAGAGAGCTCATTCTTCCTATAGCATCGGGAAATGAAGCGGCTAGTCGGCTAACGAAGACGTTCAATAAAGGAGAGGGGGATGTGGCATCGTGATGTCTCATCCTCAGGCTCGCATATTGAACGTAAAAGCTGCTGACCAACGCGCGACCAATGCATGTGCATAAAGCGCTCACACTGTGGGGCGTATCAAGTAATGCACGATCAATGCATGTGCATATACGACCTGGTGGGCGACAGGAGTACTTGGAGAACCTGCAAACTCTTGTAGAAAAGCGACACGCACCCAAACTTTTTCTCCGTAGGGGTGCTGGGCTAAATTGCTTATTACCCTGTTTTGATGTATCTACCCTATTAATCCAACAGATACATACCTGTAATTCAAAAGTGCACCGTGATTCGCCACCAGTGACCACGATGGCGTTGACCTTGCTAGTTTCGAAGCCGTCAAGTATGTAAGAAATAGATACCAAAAGATAGGCTAGGAAATCATCTGTTGTAAAAAAAAAAAAAAAACACCTGCAAAGAACAGACACAAAGAGCGAGGGCGGAAGTAGTGGATCAATCAAGCTCTCGTAGAAAAAGACTCTCTCGACAGACATGGCTCCTCCGCCGCATTATCAATCTCTTCCAGAATACATACATACACCATCTATTTAGATGAAATCTCCCCTTCCTTCTTTCTCATCCCACCCAACCAACTCATTCAATCCTCCCAGTCAATCCCCATTCATCACCACCACGGGTGTCCACCACTTCACTCCGCCGACGCCCTCGCCAAAGCCTCATGCAAATGCGGCGGAAACCTATACCGCAACTGGCTCGTATACGTAGTCAAGTCCAGCGCCATCTGCTTCAGCCTCTCCACCATCATGCGCCTCGTGCCCTCGTTGCCGCTAAACTGTCCCATCGTGAGCTGCTCGCGCTGTCGAACGCAGCAGATGATGGTCCACAGGAGCAGATTCGGCACATTGATGGAGACGGGCTGCGAGAGGCCAGTGAATCTGGTGGCGTAGGCGCGAATGGTGCTTGCGTCGCCGGCGGCATCAAGGGGGAGAATTTCGAGGGACTTGATTTTCTGCGGCAAGGAAAGGAAAAGTTAGACATGGCCTTGATTGTGTTTCATGAAATCATGGACTGATGCGAGCGAGCGCGCTTGCTCGTAAGATTGAAGCAGGGGACAGCGATGAAGGGAACGAGAGAATCAGAAATCAAGGGAGGGGGGGATGTTCGCAATCAAGATTTAGGAGGGAGGAAAAAAAAAGAAGATGGTGAAAACTCACATCCAAACCTTGGGCCCATTGGCCCTCCTCAACCAGCTTCTTAATACCGCTCATCTCCAACAACACCCGACACGCCACCTTGTTCTGGTCCTGAATCTTGCGGAAAAACATCGCATCGCGCTCATACATAGTCATCATAGTTTGCGCCAGCTCAACAGGGTCATCAATCGAGGCAAGGCTGAGACTGCTGTCCATATCATGCTGCTGCTGCTGGTCCTCCACAATGTCAGCCCGTGCCCTCGGTCGAACTGGCATCAAACGCATAGGATCTTCGCCAATCTCAAGCGAAATAGCTTCGCTGAGAGCACGGCTGACAATCGCGACGACAGTGTCGTATTCGCCTGCCAAGTGGTACAGGAGGACTGAGTCCGTGGTGCGGCCGCTCTCGTCGGCATAGCTCGCGGCCTGCAGGGTCACCGTGTTGACAAAGTCGGTCTCCTCGGTAAGGCCAATCAGGGAAGCGCGCTCCTCGATGATACCCCGGATGGCGCGTCCGTCAGGCCGGATATCGCCAATGAGCATGCTGAATTCGCGCGTCTCGAGGACGAGCTCCCGCAGCGCCTCGTGGCATAGATTGCTCTGGCGCCGGCCGGCCTCTCCGCCCAGATCCTGATTGAGGCAGATGAGCGTGAGGTAGTCCACGGCGGAGAGAACGTCAGCTGCGCGGAAGTCCCGGGTGTAGTAGCCGAGCATGCGGCCAAAATTGATTTGCGGGAGGTTCTTGACGCTGTAGCTGCGGAGATCGTTGGATGCAGACATGGGGTCGCTGGGCCGCAAGAGGCCGTAGTACGCGAGAGCCAGGGCGAAGTGTACAGCGTCGACGTATGAGAAGGGATACATGTAAGCAATGGCGTCTTCGAACATGCCCGCGAGAATCTGCAGGTAAAAGAACATGCCGAAGCTGCCGTTGGTCGTATCTTCCGATGCCGACTTGGGGAAGTGCTTGGTTCCGATTTCGTGGATGCTCGCTTGCAGCTCGGCCAGGCCGTATGACTCGCCCGCCATCTCGAGCGTCTTGTCTCCTTCCCTGGCCAGGTTGAACTGCAGCCAGATCCAGTCGTTGATGTCCGTGTTCAAGCCGTCCAGGGTGCGGTTGCTGAGCTCGATGCGGCCAATCACCTTGTACGACGCCATGCGGAACGGGTCGATTGAGTTTTCGGGCGCATTCCTTGAGCGTTGAATGTACTCGTTGGTGCAGCGGTCGAGGAGCTTCCTGTTAGTTATCCTGCGGTCCTCGCTGGCGGCGTAGTTGTTGAGATAGGTGGCAAAGGTGCGATCGATGCCTCTGAAGTGGTTGCTGTTGTCGTTGACATACTGCGCAGCCTCGTTCACATGGCCTGATCGAAGCAGGTAGAAGACCACGGCCCAGACATATTCGCCCTGGATCTGCTGTAGCTCTGTGTTGTCCGGGACCAAGTCTTTTCGAGACGAGCGTAGTCGGATGTAGGCCTTGATCTTACTCGTGATGTCCGGCAGTCCACCAAGCTTGGCTTCATGTGGGTGCTTCGCGATCAGAGCCTCCACCTCGCGCAGGAACTGCTTCTCCAGGAAGGCCGTGGATCCGTGGAGAATCCGCTTCTTCATCTCAATCGAGGCCGAAGAGCTGGGGTTGTCGTCCAGATACATGCCCGCGTACTGCCGTTCCCTGGCCGTGGCGCTATTGGTTGTCTCTGCATCTGGGTCCTCGCCCACGATCTCAATCATGGCACGATACGCCTCAACCACGTGCGGCGCATGTGGCTCATGAGATCTGTGCACCACCTCGCCCAGTTCTGCCAGAATCGGATAAGGCCGTCTCAACACACGAGCCACATTGAGCGTGCGAACCTTCTCGGCCAGCCTGCTCTGACGTTCACGGAGCACCCTGTCTTCTGCGGCGCCTCTCGACCGAACCGATTCTGTGTCATCAGCGGAGCGGTCCACATCTGAAAAGTCGGACTGGTGGTGATGGATGCCGATGCGGCTGGGCGTGCCGATGACCGATCGCTGAAGCATGGAGTTGCCCACTATGCTGTTTCTGCCCGATCGCGCGGCGGGCGTATGAGGCTTTCTCCGGGAGCGCCCGAAGCCACCAGCGACACCACCAACGGAGGATTCACGAGCGGCTGCCGCAGATTCTTCGCGAGGCTTGATGCCAAAATGCTGGTATATGCGCTTGCGCTGGGCTTCCCATTCCATAGCCACATTGTCCTCGAGGAAATTGTCAAAGTCGCGAATGGATCGTTCCAGGCCATCCGAGATCATATCAAGAGTCGTCTTTGTCTGCAGATTGGACAAATACGTCTCGACATCCACCTCGCTGGGGCCAGCGTACCCATGAGTCCGCTCAGCTCGTCCTCCTTGGGCATCCAGCATGCCCAGGTCTTTCGCCGCTGCACTGGGATCGACTCCAGAGGCGGCAAGAAGGTAGTGGGCCTTGCCGTCGAGGGGTCTCTCATTTTGCTTCGACTGCAGCTTTCGTAGCCTGTGTCGCAGGTCGCCCAGACCGAGTTCTAAGCTAGGCAGATCCTCAAGATTTGTTTTGTCCACGCCATCCTTTTGAGTCTTAGCAAATAAACTGTCAAAGTAAGCGCCCGCAGGTTGTTGAGGCTGATTAGTTTGTGCCTGTGCGGGCTGGACCGACGCGCCCCAGAGACTGCCGCCTAGCATGCCAGAGTTTTGTTGCGGTTGTTGTGTAGTATTGTTCGCGGACGACATGATCGAGGGGCGAAAAAAAGTCGACGTTCCACCGAAAGCACTTGTCTGCTGTGCTTGAGGCTGTGATCCAAACACGCTGGCCGCTGACGTACCCTGTTGTGTTTGAGGCTGTGACCCAAACACGCTGGCCGCTGACGTACCAGTCCCCTGGCTTGGTTGCCCGAAGAGACTAGAAGCGCCCGTTGTCGACTGCTGCTGGCCACCTCCAAAGGCGGATTCGGTCGCGGGTTTGGGCAGGCCAAACATGCCAAACATGCCACCACCGCCCGTGGTTGGCGTCGAGTTCTGTTGAGCCGCCTGTCCGCCAAATACACTGGCTGCTGAAGTGCTACTCGACGGTTGGGTCTGTCCAAATAATCCTCCTGACGACGGCTGCTGAGTCTGCGAAGCCTGCCCGACCTGCCCGAATACTGAAGAGGCGTTACCTGCGCCAACCTGCCCAAAGACCGCCATGATTGTGGGTTCGTGTTTCGTCCGATCGAGGGTTTGTCGGTGATCGAGAGGTGATTCCGAGATGATTCAGGCGTCAAAAAAGTAGGCGACGTGTTTGATCCAAGGTAGCGACGTAACTTGGCACGCGCGAGAGCGTGTATGGGCTACTACTTGGTGTTGGAGTCAAGTAGGCTGGGCTTGGAGTTGTTGTTTTTTTCCTGAGCTTGTCAAGCTTGGGCCAATGGGCGTAGGGAACGTTTGACGTTTACGGTTTGTGGCAGCGTAGGTACCTGGTACCTACTCCGTAAGCGCCATGTCACGCCCCACCTTTCTTCCGCCACGAACCCTTTCGAAATTCTGAGGGCTTTATTAGGTACGAATGGGCCAAATACCGATAGCGACAAGAGAAGCGCATTATCTACTCCGTAAAGCAAGGACTTCCTCCATCATAATGCTGCTTCACTTTATAGTTCTACATGAACACGGAATCATGAGCATGGCCAGACCATTTCGAGTGGTGTCTTGCAATTACAATTTAATTTCACCCGGCCCATCTGCATCATCTATATTGCAGAGAGAAAAAGCAGATAAAAAAGAAAGCACAGCATTAAGAAAGAGGCAAACACGAAATGTGCACGATTTCTTCAGTTTTTCCTAATGAAACGCCCCGAGTAACCAGCCTGCTGCATTACCTACTCATCTCCGCCAAACTCATCGCCCCATGTCTCGACAGCCTTATCAATCTTGCTGCGGTACTGCTGCTGCGACTGGCACATCTCGAGAAAGACCTCGTACTTGGCATTAAGCAGCGCCTTCTCCCCACGGTCTGAGCCCGGCTCGACCAGACGGCCACGCTTACTCATCCGGTCCATGATGTTCCAGAGAGTCTCGGGTTGGGACCCGTCGTCCTTGTTGTGGCTGGCTGCTTTGGCTCCCAGCATGGCGGCACCGTGGACGACGGCAGCATGGACGTATCGCGGGATAAGGACAGGCATGCCGCAGGTCGTGGCCAGGAGGTTCATTAGAACTGGGTTCTGGCACTGCGATCCCGACATGAAGATGGAGGAGATTTCGTGGCCGGACTTGTTCATCTGTTCAACGATCTGACGGGTCTGCATGGCGATGAACTCCATGGTAGCGTAGTACCAGAGCGCCATGTTGTCAAGGCTCTTGTCGCTATCGAGGCCAATCATGGTGCCCTTCATGTTGGGGTCGGCGATGGGCGAGCGGTTTCCCCACAAGTCGCCGTAAAAGAAATGGTGGCGGCCAAGGTAGGAAATGGCCGGCGCGTTCTCCTTCTCTGCCATGTATTCGAGGTGTGAGTTTAGGAAGTCGTAAATGTGCTTGTCCTCGGCCTTGGCCAGGGCACATGTCTGGTTGTACGCGGGATGAATGTCCAGCATATGCCGCAAAAGCTCACCAGTCGCGGATTGACCACCCTCGGCGAGCCAGTAGCCTGGGAGCAGGACGTCGCGATACGGGCCCCAGACACCGGGAACGAAGACGGGATCCTTGGACATGGCCAGATGACACGTTGACGTGCCTGCAACAGCCGCAAGACGGCTGAAGGCCTGCGCCAGATCATTGTGCGGCACGTTGGCGTTAAGCTCATCGTCTCCGAGGTCGACCTTAGCACCCACAGTACCGATCCAGCCAGCATATGCGTCAATGACACCGCTTCCCACGGCAATTCCCATGGGAAGGCCGAGCTGATAGGCAGCTTGGCGGCTGAGTGTACCAACAGACTCGCCAGCACTGTAATATTTGCCGTTCTGAGCGCACGCGTTCGTTAGCATATCATGTTTTGAAGCGTCTTGTGTACAGTAGTCACTCAAAAGAATACGCAGTGTGAAACAGCTACCCTGACTACTTACCTTGCCGTGGACACCGCCCATTCTCTCAAAGTCATTTTCGGCCAACTCGCCCAGGCCAATGGACTCGAAGAAGTCTTGTTGCCAGCCCTTTTCGCTGTCGTCTACGCCCACAGGAATGTATCCCTGCTTGCAGACGGTGCTGCAAAAGCTGCGAGCCTCATTGCCCGTGGCCAGGTGCGTCAGAGCATCCCCCAGATCATAGAATTTGCAGCGAGCAAATTTCTCGGCCGGCATGTGGTTCTTGAGCCACAGGATTTTGGGCACCTCCATCTCAATGCTCATGCGACCGCCGACATATTTTAGAAGCTTGTGCTCGGTGGCGTTGATCAGCTCGGTTTCTGCGACAGGCCGATGGTCGAGCCAGAGGATCACGTTGCGGTCCTGGCCATCGTTGGTGAAGTCAGGGCCCGTGACGGCCACCGGTTCGTCGGTGTCGGTGGAAAACACGGAGAGAGAACAAGTGGCGTCGAAGCCGATACCCTTGATGTGGCTTGGGTTTACGTTGGACTCGCTGACGACACGGCGGACGCATTCGCAGATGCATTGCCAGATGTCGGTGGTGGATTGCTCCTGGAGAGTTTTACCGTCAGAGGACAGAGCTTCGGGGAGCCAAGCGAGAGTAAGAGGACGTCGGAGGCCGTAGCCAAGTTCGCACTTACATAGTAACCCGTCTCGGGCTGCCACAACTTGATGTTCTCCGACGCAAGTGCCTTGATGTCACCCGTCTCGTCGATGATACAGGCTCGAGCAGAGCCGGTGCCAACGTCCACACCGATGTACAGGTCCTGAGAGTATTCATGGGCCACCCGTTAGTCAATTGCACATTCGAGAATCGCTCTGTCACCCATAGCTCATTCTATTCTGGGTGTAGGTTCCCCCTTGACCAGAGACCGGACATCATTTGGGCGAGGGGCTAAAGGCGGGGCAAATACCGATATATTCGGCGGTCTGGTCAAAGGAGGCAATCCGTCAGTGCTCATGATGCGCGGGTCGGAAACGTCCATTACTGCAGGAGTATTTCGATTGACGAGGGAAACTAATTGGCAAGGGAAACCAGCAATTGGCAAGGAATTCCATCAAAGAACCAGGGAAACCACAATTGACAGAGCAGAAGCGAGAAGGTGCAAGAAGTCAGACTCACTCCATCGGCTTGATGGGTTTATTGTAAGCAAACATGATTATTCCGATCGGTTGAGCTTCAGCTCAACAGCAACGCGCAGCTCAGTATGTCGTCAGAGACACACAAGGTAGGGGTATCTTCCGGTGGCGCGTTGATCACAAGAATGTAATTGGAGTTTGCGTCGTTGCACCTCTGCAGGTGATGTGGCGGGTGTACGTGTGCGTGTGCGAGTGTGTGTGTTTAAGGGTTGACCTGCAGACTGCAGCTCATGCTCGAACTTCGAAGCCCGCGATTTGGGGTTTCACTTCTCAACGGAACAGTGGGACGAAAAGAGTGGACCGGCGGCACTGCTGACTGGAGAAATGACGGACGACGAACCAAGCCGAGGAAATGCAGGTTTGCCGTGGGCAACGGGATATCGGACGGTTATGGTTCCATCAGATTGTCTTGTTCCACACATCTACCTACCTGCTAAATCCTGGGTCGAGTTGATCACTGGTCGTCCTGGTCACAGACATACGGAGTATGTATTATAATTTATCACAGACATGCACAACTTGGCCTCCTTTTCTTCTTCAGAACGGCCACCCTGTGGAGGCCGATGACGCCAGTGGACCCCAGCCGTACAAATCTGGTTGGCCAGCCGGCATGTGCAGAATCCAGATACATAGGTACCTAGGTACCTACATATTCTTGCGGGCCGCGGCACTGCAAAGTTCTTCAGACGCATCAGACCTGGCATACCTATCTACATTAGGTATTGTTACATACGAGGAGCTAGAGAATCTGTAAATATGTACCTATTGGCTACATACCTATGTACCTACGGATACATGACTGGCATTGCGTTGAACTTTGAAGAAGGCTGCTTGCGTCTTTGCCTCGGCGCTGGCCCCCTGCCCCACAGTGACGAGTGCCTCCAGCGGGGAACCCGACTTCTCCGCCCTGAACTCCACCCTTTGGCACCCTACCTATGTAGCTCCAAGGGTCGCGAGCGATTTTCGCCGTTTTCTCTCCGTACGGAGTATGTAGGTATGTACACAGTATAAGGTACCACCTTAGGTACCTGTAGGTACCTAAGGTTAGGTACGGAGTACATTTTACATACACACGCAGCCTCAGCCTCACTGTCCATTATTCGAGGAAACGTTTGAAGAGTTGTTTTGTCTCTGCCTCCTCTTCTATCGTGACTCGTCTGTCGATCACGAAGCAACACCGCCGCGCCGGCCCTCGTAACCTTTCGTTCAGGGGTTCCCGTGCTGCAATGCAACGTGTCGTCATTGATCGTCATCAACATGAGGTACCTATGTATGTATGTACCTAATGTACCTGGATGCGACCTCTGCCGCCATCTGTAGATAGAAGAAGGGGTTGCTTTTACGACGTAGTTGTCCCAGAAGATGAGATGCAGCTCTAAACCCCCACTCCTTGGGCGCCCAACGAAATTTCCACACTTATCAAGTTGTCAGTTCCGTGTCTGGCTATGGTCTTATTCAGACGCCGGAGCCGGGAGGAGCTCGGTTTCACTGATCCATGCTGTAATCTCTGAAGGGTGTATCCCACGACTTTCATCCGCCTATCTACCTAAGGCACAATGGGCGTATCGTGGAAATGGGCCCCAGGCATAGAACATGAAAGGACTCGAAAAGTGATATGTAGAGTAGAAGTGTTTGCCGTACCATCAATAATAGATCTTGTCTGACTCCATCTCATCTCGCCTCAGGGGCAGTGTTTACTGGAATGTAACCGTTCCAAGCAAATGGCACCAAATGTGCCTTCTCTTTCTGGAAGAAGGGGACATTATTTTCTTTCGTTACGTTTGCCATATTTGAAACGACAACAACATGCCATCATATAATCCGTCTCACAGCACCTCATTAAGAGGTCATAAAACATCTCGCTACTATCAAAAAAAAAAAAAAAAAGATATCCGTTCCTCACATTGCATTGGGACTACTCCTCCTCTCGCGCCTCTTGCCGACTACTATCAACCAGTATGACGACGGTGATGGTGGCTGCGTATGCCTCCCGGATCGCGCAGGACATGCTAGACACCGTCAGTTAGTACATAATCATGAATCGTGATGCGTGATTATGCAAATGCAAAAAGAAAAGCAAGCCAAGATACATGCAATGTACAACACGAAGCAACACACACCACACCACATACCAAGTCTTCCCAATATCCGCCACCACAGCACTCAACCCCCAATGCGAGCACCACGCCCTCGCCAACACCTCATTATCCGCCACTCCATATGCCTCCACCACCAGCACCTTCTCATCATCGCCATCTTCCCCCTCGCCACTACCACCAGCCTCCCCATCCACGAAATCCAGCTCCGCATCATATCCCATACTATACAGCGGCGGCGCAGGGCTCGAGCGCGCACTCGCCGACAAGCCCGCAGCACCTTTCCTCAATTTCCGGTAGTATACGCCTCCCCAGTCCCGCACCCGTACCACCTCATCCGCCTTGACAACCCGGTAGATATAGTCAAAGAAGAGCGGGTGCGGTGGCTGAGAGCACGGCCAGGCCGTCACAAGGTCCACATCGTACATGAGGCGCAGGGGCCAGGACACGCCATGAATGGCAAACTGCACCGTTGCGTCGTACAAGCGCGGCCCATTCGCGTACGTGTCCTGGGCCATCGTGACGACGGGCTTGAAGCCCAGGAGCTCGATGCGGACCGTGTCGACGGCGAAGCTGTCCTCGTCGGGCACCACGAGCGTGTAGTCCTCCACGGGGTAGGACTGCGCCGCCGGACCGAGACAATCGGAGCGTTCTGCCATGGATTCCACGTCGCCGGGGCCAAGTCTGCGGTCTTGGTGTTTGGGGCGACGGGTGCGGATCCGCGCGATTTGCGAACGGCCTAGGTCGGGTGTTGAGCGACAGGGGCCGATCCAGCCGGCTACGGCGCGGCCTGTGGGTGCGAGGACTTTGCCGACTGTGCAGGCTGCGGACCAGTACGTGTTGCTATTACGGTACTGAAAGCCGCTTTGGGGGAATGTATGCGAGAGGAGCGCGAGGTTGTCGGTCGCTGGATCGGGGTCCAGATCGATGAGGGTATTCATGATGAGGAATGGGAAGGTGGGCTACATGGATCAGTTCATGCATTCTCATCTAAAATGGGAAAGTTGAATAGAAAAGGAGGCGATGGCAATATGGAGTCTGGACGAGTATATAAGGGGAAAAGGGAGCACATACCCCCGGTAGAACGAGACCGCTGAAGAACGCAAACGCGTCCGAGCTGATTGTGTCCAGTCTGAATTCCTCATCATGCAGCCCGAGGTTTTCCATGGTATTATCCAAGTTGGGCCACTTCATAGCCTGCGCAAACTTTTTCAGAACCTTGACCTGTCTCTTCTTGAGCTTATATCGCAGAACAGCTGTTTTGCCATACACACACACACACACACACACACTCATTAGCATATTAAGCAGTCAATCGCATAGGCATGAGCTTCCGATTGTACAAAAAAAAAAAAAGAAAAAAAAAAAAGAGAGATACATACTCTGCTCGGGCGCCTCCCCAAAGCCACTCACCCGCACATGCTCCTTCCACCTCCTAGCCAAGGCCAAGTTCCAGCGTATCGTCGGCGGAATCTGCGCCAGCAGTTTCTCCTTGGCCCATTCGCCGTGCTGCTGGGAGTGAATGCGCATGTGTAGCTCCAGACTCAGCAGCAGCTGGTGGAAGAACTTGCGATAAACCTCCGGCTTGACATGTTCGGGATTGAAGATGAAGCGCGTGACGACCTGGTTCTTTGCCTCGGTGAAATCGATCCACTCGGGGCGGGACAGAACGAGGAGGAGATCTGTGATTTGCTTGTCCAGCGTGCGGTGAGGGTTGAACACGCGATCAGGGTCGCGGAGGATGCGCTTGTACAGAATGCGATAGAGGAGGTGCTCGTCGTCGTCTTCCAAGCCGGCTTGGAGTTCTTGGAGGCGCTCCATGATTTGGTAGAGATCCATCGAGCGGGGGACGACGCCAGAGTCGCGGAGGGCTATGGCGGGGGGAAGGGAGCTGTACATGGAGACCCAATGGTTCAGAGTGATGGTTCCCGGGCGTGTGCCGTAGAGAAACGCGCAGCTGGGTTGTTCGAGGGTCTCCCAGGGGTAGGTTGCTCGGCCTGAACCTTGAAGTCGTAGTGTCATGAGAGGGGTCATGGAGTCGTGGATGCTGGCGCCGTCGGTGTCATACGGATCGGCACTGGATATCGTGGCGTAGAGAGCATGGTACTGCTCTGGAGTATGGGGGATGCGCCTCCTGTGTCCCTTGTGAACAGGCGCGCCTCGCGCAATGAGCTCTTTGGCATGGGCCGACGATAAATTCTCGTCGTGAGCTAGGCCAGGTGGAGGCCACTGCGTCAGCGGCTCGGGAGTCTTCAGGAGTTCCTCCTGGCCATTCCTCTGCTCTTGTGTGTCCTTGGGGCTGTTCGTCGAATCTTCAGGCTCTGGCGGTCTCGGTCGTCTCGGTCGTCTGCGCGGAGATTTCAGTCCGGAGGCTGCTGCGGCAGCGGCATCACCGTCACGATCGGCATGTTCATGATCGATCGGTCGGACCACCGAGTCCATCATCCGGACCTTTTTGCGCGGGATGTCTTCTCCGTCAATCCTTCGCGCCGTGCCGCCACGACCATCGCCATTCTCTCGCCGACGATGAGGAGGATGCTGTTTCTCGTCGCCTTTCTGAGCGCCAACATGGTCATCATACACCCGTCTAGCGTGATCTCCTCCATTGATAGCACCCTTCCTCGTCTGTCGCGGCTCTTTGGCCTGAGTAGTCCCTTCAACAACCTTTCGCCGCGACGCCTTGGATAGTAATACAGGTTTCTTATATTCAGGTGGAGGAGAGTCATTTCCGTCACGATGCCGAAACACCCTGTCCTTGGCGCGTGAGGCGAGGGTCTTGGCACGGAAGATGCTGCTGAAGAATCCTGTTTTCTTCTTCTTGATATGCTTTTCATCGTCCATATTGACATGGAGGTCGGCGTCGACGGGCACCGGCTATAAATTGTATGCTGGTTTCACCACTTGCGTAGACGGCAGATGGTAGACGGCACTGGGCGCATCGCCCTCTGTTTGCGCTTTAACAGCTCGGGACAATAGCACCAAGATGCGCAAAACACCAAGACTTATTCTTCTGTTTCGGTTGACGCTGTGCCAGTAAGAGATCGACTATGTTGAAGAATCAAGACCAACTTCGCGCCTTCACCCGTTGGTGCGCCTCTTGTGTTCTGTGCTGCGGGCTCTCACCTCGCATTACATTCGCTCGCAACCAATGCCCACCCAACCCCCAACCCCAACCACCTGCGGCTTCGCGCACGGGGAATTTCGTGCCTTGAGAGAGTGAGGGGTCGACACAACGGTGTGTAACGATGAGTTGGCGGGGCACTCACGGAAAGTCTTAACTCTTATGTGATGATGCCAGCAGGACAAGACCCCCCTTCCCGGCTGTGCTTATTGTAGGTATGTATGTACAATCCCTATGGTTTGTCTTCTTTTCTTTTCGGAAATTTTCTCGGGACCCTTGTTTATCACAGGATGAACGACAAGACGGGGGAACCACGCTGCATGAAGTTATGAACCACGGGCCACGGCAGACTGATTTCTAAAGGAGGTACCTACAAATAAAGAAGGAAAAATAGGTACAAACGAGATAAAGAGACTGCATGACGGACCAACCCAGCCGTCTCGCCTTCTTCGCCTCCGATACTCCGTCCCGCGTCGCGTGTTTGTCGAGGGTTGGTCGCACGAAACATCAAATCAGGCGTTGGACGCCTTGGAGCTTCTCAAGTTGCTGCAAGGAGGCTGGGCGTTGCAGCTGTAGCCTGTAGGTGGAGTTCGTAAAGAACGCTTGGCCCAATGAAGCCACGCCTCAAGCACATGGGTGGAGCCGTTTTGCCGCGATTCGCAAGACGGGGTGTTACGCGGAGATAAAAAAGCAGAAGGCTGGGCCATCAGCCAGAAAGAAGCATCTGGCGATTCTGGGCTTGTCCGGTCTGGTCTGGTCTTGTCTGGTCTTGTCTGGTCTTGTCTGGTCTTGTCTGGTCTTTTGTCCGACGGGTGCCATGAACGGATGGCGATCGTGATGTGTGTGAACGTGGAAATACATGCATTGAACGTCGCCTAACTTAAAAAGTTATCCAACTCTAGTACAAAATGGGAAGTCCGGAGGGCCCCTCCTGCGTCGGGTCGGTGGGCCTATGGAATAGTAAAGCTGAAGAGTCCCGCTGCCGCGGATTCACGTGACCGCACTGACTGTCGCGA
>SRQH01000153.1:0-48093 GCA_018360345.1 Claviceps sp. LM84 group G4 | reverse complement strand
CCCCCCCCCCCCCCCCCCCCCCCATGCCTCAATAATGTTGCCTGGATGAGGATACCCAAAATCTGCCAATGGTGGTGTCATGGGCAGACTGGCATGGGGAAAGGAGTATGTAGAAGAAACGACTCGGAAGTTCTTCCGCTTCACGCGTGCTAGCACCCGGCCCCGATCCGGCGACACGAACTCCAAGTTTTCGACGAGCATGGCGTGAGAATCGTCCGACTCTTCCATTTTTTTTTTCTGCAGCTTCGGTTGTTGTTGAACAACACCTCTGGGTCTCGACTCTCGAGACGTACCCGGGACGGTGCGTGGCCATCTTTGCAGCAATGGCTTGCCGTTTCAAGGTGAGAATACCTACGCGTTCAATTAATTGTTGTTATAGCATCCTCGCCTCATAATATTGGTGTTTCCACAAAGGTCCAGCAGTAGGGTAGGTATCTGGCATGCAGGTCAGCTTCGGAACCCTCCATTCGGCGTGGCGAACGACGCTGATGGAGTCAACAGAGCCAACGCGGTCATAAACAGTACAAACAAAAATATTACTGTCTTACTGCCTTATCAGTGCCTTCAGCGCCGTGAAAGACTGCCATCTGCAAAGGATCAGTGCTGCTGCGAGATTCGAGCATTGTCCCCAACAACACTGGGTCAAGATACCGCCTTTCGATCGGTTTGTTTTCGAATGAATCAGCCAATAAGCCAACACAAACAGACACCATGAAATGTGACATCCACCCGCATGAAAGCTGCAGATATAAAACGGGATACAGCACTCCAATAAGATGGACAGTATGGGTCATTGGGTAGGGTTTGAGAGCATAGGATCGCCAGCTAAGTCCGCTTGCAGACTGCAGTATCCCGAGCTCTCAGCTGGCTTTAAAACAGCTTATGGCGTTTCTGTTGATGGTTATCTTGTGGCTCACTAGATGGCAAGGGTGAAGGTTCCACGGAAGAAGCCATCATCGTCCATTTGCCTAGGCAAGTCTGCTTTCACTTCAATGTGATTATGTGACTGGGACGCGCGGCTCCTATCCTACGGTACCACAACAATCCGAATGTCGAAGCTACATACGGAGTATGTATCCAGGTTACATACCTAGGGTTGTACCATGACAACCATATTTCAAAACCAGTCAAAATCCGGCATGCAAGTATGTATATGCAGGGGTCTATGGCTGGACTGCCGAGCGGCGAGAGTCGGATTACGCCGGTCGTGTCCGCCCATCCCACCAACATTGGGGCAAGTGTTTAAACATCAGCTCAGCAGTCCATCCAGTTTGATCAACAAGCCATTGCATTAACACGAGTCTGTTGGCTGACGAGCCGATGAGCACAGCCACCTGGAGCCAAATCTGGCTGATGACGATGTGACCTCTGCGCATACTGACGTTCTCAACGCGTCTTACCACGACTGATTCGGGCACTGGCGACACAGGTCTCGTTAGTCACACTGCTTGATCAATGATTGCACGACATGACTTGGTGGAGGAACATCGGAAGCAAGTCCACTTCAGGAACTCACCCGATCCATCTTGTATTGCACCGCCGCCCCGAGACTTTTCAAGCACTATGTACATGTCGAGCTGATTCGGGCAAGGCATGTGTTACAAACGTATGAGTGTCACCATACAGGAGGGATTCTAAGGGTAGGTATGGCTGTACCAGGGAGGGTTGGGGAGGCTAGCATGAGGTACGGATTACTATGTACACGGTTAGTCTCATGAATCATATGGCTGGACGTAAGACGCAGACAGTCTACGTGCGACCAACCATGGTGAGGGCATTCAAGTACATACTCACAAATTCTTTGCAGATGCGCATGAAATATCCCATGCAGATGGTGGAAGTGTGGCAGAGAATCAGAGACAAAATCGGCAAGCACCCGAAGACCTTGACCACAACTTGAGACTTCAGAACCCTTGTCCATTGTACGAGATGACTGCAAAACAGTCAGAACTCGGTGAGAACCATTGTGATACCAATGTATCATGCATGTCTTGCGACATGACAGGTAATAAATAATATTCCGGGGGAAGCAACCCGAGGGCCGAGGGTCACCACCGTCTTGACCTATCAGATTCGCGAGATGAGTCATGACAGGCCATCCCGACAAGACGATTGCGATAGAGTTCTGATGGCAAACGGAGCTCTTCTGTATACATTCACTCAGTGGTGCCTCAGCAGTCTCATCTTGGAGCGCCTGCTCCAGGCATTTCTGACGTGGTGGAATTGTTTGGCGCTGTGATATTGGCGTGGCTTGTGAGCGCCATCAACAGCCGGAACCCGCTGCTTCGTGACAGTGGTGTTGAACAGAAAAGAGAAACAGAGGAACGAGAATCAGTTGTAGTAAAGGGACTCATCGCCTGCAGATGTCTTACTCTATTTGTGTAATGTGTGATGAGAGAGTGCCACGGCATTCCTTCTCATATGTTGAGGAACATGGGAACGTTGTTTTCCATGCCTTGGCCCATCGTTGTTCAAGCAGCTGACCGGCGTGGTGTTAACGTACCTACCTACCTATGTATGTACCTACACATGTACTGTGAAGATGCAGTAAACGATGCAACAATGGGCAGCTCCTTGCCAAACATCTGCATCATCCCGAGGGGGGAAGCCGTGATCTGTTAAGCACCTTTCGGCCTTGATTAGTTCCAAATTACGCGCCGGCGGAAACCCCAAGAGGCCAAATCAAACGCGAAAACGTCAAGGCCGTGGAACTTGGAAGATGGGGCCGGTAAAGAATGGCGCACTTGATAAGCCACTCAGCCCTGAGCCACCACATGCAATTATCCGGCGATACCGAAACTTGTTCGAGAATGGCGCTCCAGCTTTGTTGTAGTTCTACTAGACTTCAATAGCGTCAACGGAAAGTAAACTCAGGTAGAGGTCGAGAGCTATTTAAAGCCGCGAAACATAACTAACAGATACCAACACATGACCAAGAGCCAGGCAAAACAAATTGAAAAAAATTCCAAAAACCGATGGGAATGATGTACATATACGGACTATTATGGAGTATCACCATGTGTAATGGCGGCTGAATTGAGGGCAATCAATTACCTATGTACACGGGGGTTTGAAGCATATCAAAGGGAGGACCCAGCAGCACATACTTATTACTCACAGAGTTCATGTATGTACAGAGTACGTAGGTATGCGCGCTGTGTTTGGCGTACGGAGACTTTAAAGCCTCACCGCTCTGTTGAGCTCAACGAAGAAACGCTTCGTGTTTGATGTTTGGCTTTACGAGACGGGATACCTACTCCGGCAGCTTCCGAGTCAACGGGGTTTACTCGCAGGCTATTTGGGAGGTACCAACCATCGCGGATGAACTTATGAAGTAAGGCGAAGAAGAGCTGCGTTCGGCAACCAAGTCCCGACTGGATCACTGATACTGGTAAAGCCATCAAACACGACTCTTGGCTCGTCTTGTCCAATGCTCAGTGCTGCGAACGTCGTGCGGATAGATGCACATGCATGGCTCGCAGCGCCGCCGCTGCTAGCACCAAGACTGTCACCAGAAATTCCCGATGGCGGGATCAATGCTACCGAAACAGAAGCAATCATCTTTCTTCCGGGCCATAATCATATGAACTGGTGTCGCACGATACTCCGTATAGGGGTATATACATATCCCTATATACCGTGCGACAACTTTGAACTGGCGGGCTCGCCGGGGATTGTGGAACTGTGGATTCGCTGCTTTGGAAGTTTGGAATAGATTGTGTTTCGTGTGATGTGATGTAGCCTTCAGGTACCTATGCTGCTCCAGTGACACCTCGTACATCAGGTTCGAATGAGGGTACTCATTGACATCGAGAGTCCCTCACCTCCAACAAACAGGTCCTGAAGGTCCTGTCTCTGACCGCCGCAACAAGTTTTGAAGTAAAATCACGTCAGTCTGTCGATGCGATGTGGCTAACAATGCTGTCAAGCAGCACTGCACCATTCCGAGTATCTGGTTTTTGAATTATGTAACCCTAGAACGTGAGCGTACGTGCGAGGGAGAATTCCAGTTCCATGTGACTTCCGAGTACAAACCCTGGATACCTTTGCGGGGCCATACTCAAATTACCTATGCGTTCGCAGACAAGAAAGGTGAACTTGTATCACTCAGACAAGATAGCAAATAAAGTTGTTGTGTGACGCAAATGCAAAGCAAAAGTATCCTGTGCCATGCGCTGTCCTGTGGCTGTTAACCGAGGCACTTCCAATGCAAGTGTCGTAGTGATGGACAACATCGACGCTTACATTCTTGTTGAGCAAGATCAAGTTGATAGGATACCCTGGCAGATCGCTGATATTGCCATCCTATCATCGGAAGTTCGTGCCGTGCGCAGTGCTGCGCACAATAGCCAGCCCCATCTACATTTATTCGTCATCTCATCACGATTGAATTGGGAATAGCTCTATCGAGCATAGCTTGCGACTCGTCACGCAAGAATCGAGATGAACGCGAACTAGCCATCACGATGATCAGTTTCAGGGTAAAAGGAATGTTGCTTGTTTGGCTGCAAAAGCGCCACTTTTTGGTAACTACTTGCCATCATTCGCAGCCTGATAAGTGGCAACCTCGTGATCTCTTCGCTCGCTTTTGTGGCCACTGGCGCCGAGGCAAATATGCCAACCCACTTGATGATTCGACAAGCCCTCAATGTCTATCTCGGAACTTGCCGTGGCACGACTTTGTCTTCCTGGCCCGGCGCTTTTATCCCTTCTTGTTGGAGACCGCTGGCAATGAGTCGATTACGAGATGTAGTCCTCTGATCATCATGCCATGTTCAGACTTTGTGCTTGCAGGGCGCAGCTAGTACTCCGTAGTCATTTCGTATATAAGTGAGGCTGTCGTGATTATTTTGCGTGTGCTATATAGCCTCGGGGCCAATCAGTACCTACTCGTCGCGTTAGAACGGGAAAATGTGAGCCAAGCCTTTGAGTCGCATGAAACCTAGATTCGCTAGCAACAACCAGCCCCGTGGTAACGCGGGCTGATGCGCAACATTCTCTACCCATAAGAGACGGACACGTCGAAACAGGCTTCGCGTCAAGGAGAAGCATTGGACGAACCACTCGCATCACGTGTATGTAGATCAACGTGACGGGGTGATCCTGACGTTGGCATCATGGCATGTGAGTCTTGAGTTTGACTGGGCCCTGAGCGGGGTTCCCTCGGCTTCATTACCTAGGTACCTAGGTACCTAGCTAGGTAGGTACCTATATAGGTAGGAGGTACCTAATGATTAAGCAGGCGATGCGATTGGCTGTATCGGGCACTCGACCACTTCTGTAAGTCGTCTGTGGCTCTATGATAGGTACATTTGTCACCTTACCTTGCTCGCCATTGCGTTTCTAGTCTAGTTTTAAGTTAGTCGACACAAAACAAAGTTGTTCTAAATCTGAGTATGTTGCGAAAAGCTGCTGGCGTTGGCAGTGTAGAACATGTGTATGTGAAACGTGTCTATTCAGTGTTTTGTCGCCCGCGATATGATCGTTGATGCGCGCCAGAGCCGGCTCTCCGGCTCATCACTCACGGGCAACGGGCAGATTTTGACCCCATGCTTGTTGCTGAACCGTTCCAAGTCTTGTTAGTGGTCGTTTTCCCGAGGCAGGAAATAAATCTTATCAGCACGTGGCAGCCACCACAAGCTGTGACTCTGTGAGTCCGTGTTTCAGATTTCAAACTGAAACTTTTCATCATTTGGCCAGCTCCTCGGCGGGACTTGGCCTCTAGGGCCCTAGGCTCTGTGTAGTAAGCTCCGAGGGAGGAATCGGAGGATGGACTTGTTTTTGGTACATACATACTCTGTAACTAGAAGCTAAGAGCTTCACCTGAGGTTTCCCAGAATAACTTGCCGGGGGTCACGACCTACGGTCCAGGAAGAATGTGCCGGTTCCAATGGAGCAAGTCGTGACAGATAGCGCATGCTTGACTCAGTCACCGAGTCGTCTATCGAAGCGGATCGGCCTCATGGCCGCGACCCGTCATAAAACGGCACTCACGCCTAGTAATGAATTAAGAAAGAAAGATAGTATGGCCGGGCCGGCGCTACTAGCTAGACTCCGCCACATCAACACCACCAGGATAGTGTTTGAGTGTATCAACGGTGTGAACCTTCGGCTAACGACATTTCATGTTGCACTAAGGCGGTGCTCAAATCAGGGCCACTTGACGCGGCATGCGCTGTGTACCTAGAACTCACATCGGGAGGTAATTTGCTAGCGATGTAGCGTGAAGCCACCTGATCGGGAAGCTACAGTCCATAACATGCAGCCGCGATTTTCCGGTAACCTCAAACGTATGATGCACGGCGGCGGTGTACTGTCCGCTCGCTGAGAAAGCTTAACCGCGAACGATTGCTAGTCAGTCCCTTTCAATTTGTTCGCAAGATCGTGGCTTTCTGAATTCTCACAGAGTGTTAAATATCAGCATCAAGAGGAGTTCCCTGATTTGTGCGCAAAAGACGCTGATGTGGTCATGGAAAGTTGCACGCGAGAAGCAAGCTCATGACGCCGTCATCCCAATATTGAAGCGATTTGTGTTTGAAATGTCAAGAAAAACGATCGTGGAGACTCATGACGTATGTTCCTGCATAGGCTTGCGATGACAGGCTCGCAAATCTCGCGTTTGCAGTTGCGATGCATGCTGAGTCTGGTCTGACAAGTCACCACCACACAAAGTTGCAAAAGGTGGGATCTGCGTTAGAGCGGTAGGGTTCATGGTCGACATGGTTGCAGGAACAAGTTGTTAGTTGGCTCGTCTAATCCACCCGTGGCAGCAGCGATCTACTGCCGGATCGACTAGACCCGATCCATCCATAGCGCTGGTGTACAAGTTATAGGTAACTCACGAGGGGCCCTGCGTGACCCGTTCACATGTGCGGCGGGTGTCTAGGATGAATACATCTACCTATGTATGTACATACATAGGTACATACTCCATACGCCGTACAGTATACTACGAGGTTGTACATACATAGATAGGTACTCCGTACATAGAGTACGTATCCTGTGTCTTAGCAGCTGGCTGGCCAGTGACGCTACAGTTGACTGACTGCCTCATGCAGGTGCCGACAGGTGTCTAGGTAGCTCGACACATGGTCCGAAGGCGGAAAGAGAAAAGCCAATTCATGCATACAAACTTCAGAGGCAGGCAAAAAGGAGAAGAGAACGATAAGAAAACTTCAAAACTTACAACGCTCAAATTCCAATTGACCATCATGCAGGGTCGCCAGTAGGTCCCGATGCCCAACGAACCGAGCAGGGAAATATCCCTTATACATATTACATGGCGACAAAAAGGAAACAAGATGAAGAAGAAACAAGCGCGACGAAGAAGAAGTCCACCGACCTCGTAGCATCCGCCGGCGATGCAAACGCACGTCAGATAGGAAAGCCCGACATGCGAGCCATGTCGCGTCGCACTCCGTCGTCCTCCGGGCCCTGCAAGCAATTGTCGGCCGAGCATCTGGAGAGGCGTCTCACAACCCCAGCATCATCGCGTTATTACGAAAGATTGGCAGCCAAACCTGCAGGTCGCGCAACATGGGTTGAATGCCCCTGTTCATCTTGCTGTAAGAGACACAGAATTGTTTTTTGCGACAAGTTGTGAGGGATGATAGGTATGTAGTGATATCTACTCCGTAGTCGTCCCGTCCCCGAAGCCCCAAACCAGAGTGAATCAGCTCTGAAAATCTAAGACAGCTCAGCTTTCGCGAAGCTCATTTTTGTTCCGCACTCACGAGTCACGTTTGACCGGCCAGATCTCAACGTGGAAGTCGATCTGCCCTACCAAACGCTGTTGGGCTGCCTGATAAAGATACGAGAATGTTGAAAGATGGACTACTGGTTCATGTACGGAATATGTTGATTCACACAACCGTCTCCTGGCTGCTGCAGTCGTCAAGTCGGACTGGCGGAGGCGAACTGTACGCGACTCAGGATGCTTGTCTTATGTGCTGGACAGATGATGCCGGCTGCCGCAATCGTGGCCAAAGGCGCGATTGTGCGATTGGCGCCACACCTGTCACACGCTCCCAGCCTGGGGGGGGGGGGTGGAAGGGGATACAATGGTGGTGGCTCTGGTTGTTTGCCCTCTTGCGTTAATAACACCGTTTTCTCCCACCGTGTTTATGGCCCACCGTACTTGCGGCCCTAGAGCGGAAAAGGACAAGCCAGGGACCAAAGCCAGGAACCAAGCCAGGGACCAAGTCAGGGGCAAGAGGACCATGCCCTTGACGTTGCTGCCATCTTGCAGACGACAGTACATCATAGGTACCTAGCCCGATTCTAGATCCTTGTCATGCAACAGGGGTGACTTTGCGAGGTGGTCGAGGTGCGGAATTCGCCTTCCTGTCTCCACTCCCCTATCACCCTGCTGGGAACAAAGGCGTTGCTGACGGAAATACGAGTTAGATCGGCTCCGTGCCGCTTCTGGCAAAAATAGAGAGTACACATACATTCCCTACTCACGTACGGAGTACTCCCGTAGATACTAGAGACCCTTATTCTTGTGCACATCGTCGATGCAGATGCGCCAACATGGCCTCCTTTCGCTACATGTAAGTCCAGGACTCCAGTGATAACGTAGGCCAAGTACTCCGTAAAAAGAAAGCCAACCCAACACTTGCGTCCATGAGGCCGGTACCACTTTGATGGGCAACGTCGCACATCTCAACCTTCTGGATGAGTTTGACCGCCTGGAGGTGCAGTAGAAAACGCATAAGATCACATCTTTCGATATACCTACCTACAGCCACGTGTGATGTGGTTCTCGGTTACCTAGCCCGCCCGTTCCTTCCGCTGGCGTGATGCCCTCCCTCCTGCTATTGGTCGCCGTCCGTTTACATCCATTCTACCTATGTACTCTGGAGACGAGAGAGAGAGAGAGAGAGAGAGAGCACGCTTGGCTCGCAACGCGCCCCGAAAGAGACAAGACCACAGACTGGACTGGAGAAAAAAATCAAGAGAACCACACCGGGCGGCATTTTCCATACCGCGATCTCTTTTTGAGGAGAGAAAACTGCCACAGGAAAGCAGCAGCCGGGGCGATCTAACGAACCAATGCTGAAACATGGTTACACTAGGTATTTCTTCACACCCCTTCACCACTCCCCCCCCCCCCAAACAAACAAAATCCATCGTGTTCCCAAGCTCGGGCATCGGGTTTTTTGTTCGCGATTGGAGACCGAATTGGCCCACTTACCAAAATTCCTTCCCGGAGCAAAGGAAAGTTGTATGTATGTAGGTAGGTATGTATGTAGGTACTCCGTAAACCCTAAAACGGAGAGCCGAGGCAGGCGTGAACCGGGGACACCAGCAAGGGCGCCTGCCGACCGTTTTGGACTAATTTTTATGCAACAAAAGCATGTGCATTAGGCAGGTACCTACATGTACACCATCCAGAAGTGGGGCTGCGTCTATCTTAGCCTCTTAGGTAGGTACCTAGGTATGTACATACAAACCAGGTAGGTACATAGGTACAACAGCGAATTGGATCGAGATGATTGCCACAAGTTACAACCCCCCTCTTCAAGCCGCGACTGCACACCATACCTACAGAAGTAATTCGTCTATAATTTACTCCGTTACCTGCTCCTCATTCCAGCACGGGCTGAACCCCGCAATTACATTCATGGTTAACTCGACTTCATGATCGCCGCTTGACCAGCCAACGTAAAATCGGGACTCAGAAAGAGGCCTGACGTCAACGAGATTGGACAAGCTTCTTGTATGCTCGGGATTACGTATGTAGATTCTTTCAAGTTGTGTATTTTTGCAAAATTGCGGTAATAGGCTCAACATGTTGTTTAGACTTTTTTTCTGTGGGTGAGGCGTCTATGTGACTTCGTGGCGGGCGGAGTGCTGTGTGAAGTCTTTTTGGCGGGGAGTACTTCGTAGAGGGGGGGTTTCTTGGCATTTTCGTGCTAACTGAGCTTTCATACGAAGCTTTCCATTATTTCCTTGGCCATTTCAACGGTTCTTAAGATTCTGCGCCGGTTGGAACTTGGATCTTGAGTGCGCGGGAACTTTATGAAGAATGAAAGAAGATCCTGATCAAGATCAAACGAAAAGATGGCCCGATCTGTTTTTCTTCTTTTCCGGGCAGTTCCTCGTCAGGCTCCGAATAACCGCAAGCGGAAAGCCCTACTGCATGTAGAGCCGGGTTCCGAAGAGAACGCCGCAAACGAACCCTATACGTAAGGGTCAGCCCGAGTCAGGCTCTCCAACGGCGGCAAACCTTTCGCTCTGCCTCTGCCGAGAAGGAAAAATGCTCCGTAGAGGTGAGAATATTCGAATAAATGAGATCAACGAACAAGAAGCAAGGACGCAAGAAAAAAAAAAACTGAATGCTCCACCAGGCCAGTGTTGCCATTAGAACATGTGCAGTAGATTGAGTGGCAGCTCTCGTAGACTCGTATCATTTGTCGCAGCGTCGGCAGGCAGACGGGAACAAGTGGGTGGTAGTAGCCTCCTCTTGCTGGACGCCCGGAGGCGGAAGAGCTGCCCGTGCAGGCATTGCCAATACGCCTATGATGCCCAGTCCTTGTGTAGATTTGCGTTGCGCTGGATCGCCATAATTGCACACATATGCATAAGCATGCATGCATTATATCTACGCCCCAGAGGACCAGGACAAGGCATCTCAGCTTTTTGGGCAAACGTCAGGTTATAGACTGTAGTAGGGACTGCGAAACCCGTGCCGTCGTGCCGCCCCATGGTAGCATGCAGATAGGACGTATGCATGCATATTCCCCGATTTGCACTGCCCTTCCAACACCATGTCACCTGGTCTGAGTGGTCTCCTCCACTTACAATGACGGACAATGGCTGGCTGCAACTTGCCAACACAATCCCACAACATTCTTCAATCATCGTCCCGTCTCAGCTTAGCCATCGCCTGCCGTGCGTCCGCCGTCAATCAGAGGGGATGCCGCCAAGTATGCAACCATCCCGCAATGATTGAAAAACCTTTGATCTCGTTCCACGATATCCCAATTTCACCACCTCACGTCTCGTTTGAAGTTGCAATACGGAGTAATTAGCCATATCCAATCCCAACAACAGACAAGTCCCCTGCACGGAGCCGAACTCGAGTCTCGGGGCAGTTCGCCGCTGGTGGAGAGACGAGGCAATCGGCGAGGCATCAAACTTTCTTTTGCGGCCTGGAACTGGACAAACAGAAAAAAAGAAGGACATGAGAAAAGCAGCGGGGAAAATAAAATAAAATCGAGGTACGGAGTATGATCGTGGTTGTATTGACTCGGCCGACGCGGTGCAGCGTGCTCCCTTGCTCTCATGGAGATGACTTTCCGCTGCTCTCGGTGCGCGTGGGAAATGGTTTCAAATCTCCGGGGGAAACGGGGCCGCAGGTCAGGTCCAAGCTTTTTCACAAGCACTTCGGTAGATGCCTTTGGGCTCCACTTCCTTCGTCGCTCCTTCCGAGGTCCAATGGGGCGAACAAGGGGCGGCCTGAAACGGGACCCATCGAACCGATGAAGATGGCTTGGCGGTTGGCGATTGGCGGCTGGCAGTTGCGAGCTAACAAGTCTGCAGCTGGCAGTTGGCAGGCCAGTTGGTAATCAACTCCATAAGTCTGCAGCGGCGCGCCGGAACAACAGACGGGCCAGATGGCACCGGCCTTGGCGAGGGCATATTCCCAAGTTCCCAACACAAACGCAATGGAAATCCGTAATCCGGCACTGCAGCTGCTGCAGCTCCGACATTGACGTTGTATCTTGGCCTTTTATTTCTTCTTTCTCCTTTATTAGCCGTACTTACCTTTTAACTACGACAGGAAATGTATTTACGTATAGGTACGCGAAGTCGCGAATGCAGACCTGCACAGTCAACATTGTTTCTGCCTCGCCGCAGAGAAGGCCATTCGACGGTCTAATTGGAGACTCTGCGCCATGACGGTGCCGTGTCACTGCCGTCCACTCCGTAATACTCCGTAAGTCTGTACGGAGTATGTAGAGCCAAGCTTTCGGGTCATGTTGCGGACGTACCAGGGTTTCTGTGGCGGACAGTGACTCAGTCACGGACTGAGTGACGCCAGCAGGAAGAAGCGGTCCAGTGAATGATGATTGAATGAGTTGACACAAAGTCAAAGACCCAGGCCAAACAAATCAATCGAATACCTAGCACCAGCTGAAAAGCTCTCATCTTGAGCCAAGTCGTTGAATGACGCAGAACACATCATAGCCGACGAGTCGACGACCTTGACAAAAACTGTAGCCCTTGCTGCCAAATTTGTGCACAACATGAAACATGCATTTGCCTGCGCGCACATAAGTCATAATTTCGAAACTACTAAAAGAAGAAACAAATGACATTCTATCTATCAAGCAGGACTCAAAGGTTCAGAAAGAGTGTACAGATGCTTGGTGTTCTCGACAATTCGGGCTTGTTACCTTGTAGACTTGTGAGTGACGAACGCAACTGAAATTTTCATGCGCTAGAGTATGATCCATGTGACGCATGTATTTGAATTACAATTTTTCTGCCATCACGATTCACAGCAAAAGATATAAAAAAACAAGAAGTGCACGAACTTAGCTGGTGAACGGTACCCCGCTCACCGCAAAAACCCGTCATCCTTCGGCCACATCTAGCGAAACGAACACAGCCCCAATGCCACAACTTACAATACATACCTAGGTACCATGGTCGACTGCTCCCCACTTGCTTGAAATGCTTATCCAAGTATGTACATATGCACGTATACGTAGACAGAGTCTAGGCTAACAGTTGAAGGAACTGGCCCATAGCGGACGGCAGCAGGACTAGCATCACCTGAAAACTATTGGGCTTGCCGGTCATGCGGCGACAGATTGTAGATCTCTGCGCCGCGTAGCTCTAGCATCTCCTCTCAGGATTGAAGACCTAACAATGTGTGTGCATGTCAGGTAACAGTCAGCTTCTCTGTAACACATCGCGTCAGACGTTTAGATTTACCCAGAATATGGTGATAGGAACGCGAAGTTGGTGACATGGTGTATCGCTCACCTGAAGCTCTTTGCCTGCAGCCTGGACTGATCCTGTCAAAAGCTCTCGAAGGAGTTGCCCAAAACGGTGACACTAAGGTATGTATGTATGGGAGGAGACCACCGGAAGAACCAGTTGGACAAGTACTTACCTCGTAGACAAATCACGGCATGCTGATGTATGATCATGTACATACTCTGTATATGGCTGCTATGGCATGTATTGACGTCTTGGAGTCGACAGCAAGTCAGCAACTGGCAACTGGCCAACGCTGACGAGCCTTGCCAGGGTCCCACCTGGTCTCTTGCCGCTACGGCTACCGCTGCCGTGTCTTCTTCCATAGGTACGTGTATGTAGAACGTACGCCATCCGCATCAGGGCTAGTATTCTCAATCTTTTTTGTCTCCCTTTTTTTTCTTCTCTTCTTCCTTGGTGTGTCTTCTCACTCTCGCACGTTCCGAAAGCTTATGTGGTTTTCGAAGATCCGCCAAAATTATTGCTGGGGCCGAACAAAAAGCAAAGATAAACAAAAGGAGGCACCCAAAGGAGACAAGAGACCCAGTTTCTGGCAGCCATGAGAACGTCGCGTGGCTTTACGCGAAAACCAACAAGACACGGAGCCGTCGCGCCTATTCCATATGCCGTTCTAGATGGCAACAGTACAGTGTACTTAGTAGGTATGTATACTACATATAGGTATACCTATGACAGCGTCCTGTTTTGCAAGTGATGGGCGTGGTTAGCACGTTGGCTGATGCCATAGGTACCTATGGTGAAGCGGCGTAGACGGAACCACTCGGCTTCGGCCGGCCGAAGGGATCAACAACGTGCAGCGTGCTGCGTGACGCGTCCCACCGTAGCGACTAGGTACCTAGGCCCTGATGTCACGCAACGTTCGTAGAATCTGGTCGACCCGGCGTCAACGGGATTGATCGAGTACATATGTATGGAGTATCATACGGAGTACCTTGTAACTTGTTTGGCAGTTGCCGCATTTGCTCGGCGTCGTCCGATGGCGTTTCCAAGCCATTGCAGCCAGGCTCTTACTTGAAGTTACGCTACCTATTTCGGGCGCATTTGCACGTGGGGAAACGAAAGTGGAATTTGATTTGTCCAGCTAGTTCTCGGGATGGCGGCTCCGGGCCCAGACGAACAGCAACTTGCAAGGCAGAGAGCGAAGCAGCCAAGGTTGGCAAAGCAAAGCGAAAAGGCTACGGAATGTAGCAAAGCCGACGGAGCCTTTGCTGGTGCAGCCCCGCTCCGGTCGAGAGGGACTGGGACTCTGGGAGTCGTCGATTTGACTCCCCAAGTGGCGAGCTGCCGAGCCGATGAGCCCGGCGGCCCCTCTCTCTGCAGTCTGCAGCAGTGCAGAGTCGCAGACTGTCCAGTGCCAGCCCTGTTGCTGCTTGTGGCGTCGCTCCCCTGCGCCTTCCCGATTGCTCGGCACCTTCAGCCACTGCAACGCATCCTGCTGCCACCTTGCGCCAGTTGACTGACCACTGTGTAGGCCGTGCAGTCCACTGAGAACGGCAGTCGCACACCTCCCCGGCTCCTGCCCTTGCAACCACTCTGCAGGGGATTTCGCGGGCCACGGCATGGGCAAAGACATGGACATATGTACATAGGTACTGTACCTCCTACTGGGTATCTAGATATGCATACCTACCTACCTAGGTAGTAAGAGATAGGCACAAGACACGCACAATTCGACAAGATACGTACTCTTTTCCCGGTTCCGTTTGCTGTTGCTCCGGACTCCCGACTTTCGTGCTACGGTCTGAATAATACAGCATTGAAAGTCATCATTGACGTCCAATGTGGAAATCCACCATGACGTGCCGGCAATGGGCTCCCCGTACAGAGAGTAGCGAGCTGGGTCCGTCTTCTCAAAGTTCAAACAAGCAGCGGCTTCCCCACAACTTGGTTTGGCTCACACGGTACACCTACCTACCTACCTAGGTACCTACGTAAGGAGGTACATATGTACCTACATACATCATACATGTACATACATACCTACATATGTAGGTACTGGATCATCATCGCGGGCACCGAGAAACATTGCACCTTTTACGTCCCCAGAGACAGCCCTCATCCCGGACTAGTCTGGCCTTCCCGCACTTTGCTTATCATTCCCTGGAACAAGAACTTTCCTTGTCCTTGTGCTGCATGGCGGTCCTCTCCGCATCTCCTTGTCCCCTCGCGACCCCGACTCTTGATCTCTGGCTCGTTGTTTCTCCGTTTCTCATGTTAGCGCTCCAGGCTCCTGCTAGTGCCACGATAGTCGAGTGCGGGAATCCTCTCTTCGAGTCAGTCACTGGATTGCTCCGAAACGCCTTCAGTTGAGAGGATCATTTGCCGCCACATCGCCCTGTGACATCTTGGCGTCTGTCCACATCCCTGTCTCGCCGCGGTTGCCTCTCTTGGCGGCCGGCTCGAGACCAGGAGCCCTTGGGCTTGACTGACGTCTTGAGAAGGGAACTTGACTTCAACTCGACTGCTGGCTTGAACCAATCGAATGACACGGATTGACGCGCGACAGGCTGCAAGTAGCACCCCTCGCGTTGGAAAGACAAAAATGCCTGGTCTTGACAGACATCCCTCAAGTATTTCAGCGCGGTTTCTCTTATTTTCCAAATCACAGACATACGCCACGAGGACAGCGTCGGTAGTTTTAGTCAGCCACGTGTGGTTCCAGAAGTCTCGGGCGTCGCCGACGATTTCATATTCCAACGTCCACAGCAGACCCAGAGCCTACTCCGTAGAGGCAGACTGGCAGTAAACGTCACTCGCGGCACCGGCGAGTAGATGATGGTTTTGCTAGACGTGGGAACACACTCGATTGGTCTTTCTTGTGCGCCTCTTGCGCCTCTTACGCCACCGTACCGAGACTGCGGCAACGGCGTCTCGACTCCGGCTCTCCGCGGTCAACGCCTGTCGCAACCCCCGAAACGAAACCCTTCTTTTCAAGCATCTTGGCTTGCCATTGATCTAGCCGATTCGTGTAGCACATAATTACCAGGTTGTTTAAGCCCGAGCGCCGCTCGAGTCCACAGCCCGCGAAGCCCCATACTCCGTAGGTTCTCCATCCTCTGGGCCTGTTTCCCATCCACACCTGGGGTGAATCGTGAACTTTCCCGTTCCACTAGGAATAGGAACATTGTTCTACAGAGGACGTAGGTATAACCACAGCCAAGACAAGCCTTCACGTAGGCATCCTCTGCATACATACTGTTGAATCCACGATTCACGAATTTAACCCCCATGAACCCCACTGTCTGCACCCCCCTCACCCCCCCCCTCGTTTCCCACTCTTCCTATCCTGGCACATTAGTCTCCGATCATATATAATATCTCCATCGCCGCCATGTTACTCCTCGATACCATTAGGCCTTAGATCAACCCAAATTACCATTCTAATCAGTCCCTCGTGCCAACCCGACTCTCATTCAACAAGTCTTGCTATTAAATACTTATATTACCCTCGCTCCCTCTCGACACATACATATTGTCGTGTCTTGTCTCATTCTTTCATACACTTACTGCTACATTGTCTTGTCTTAGACATAAAACTCTTGGATCTACTTTCTTAAAGTGATCCAGAAGTCACAAGAAAACCAAGATTAGCGTACGCAAGGACTGAAGTTTGGGCATCACTCTTTTCATCATCTTGTTTCACTTGTTTCATCACGGCCATATACTCTGTCGACAAACACGTTGTTCAGTGATCAATTACCATCGATCATATCATCATTGATCTCGCAAGACACAAGTCCTTCACAATGGATGTCATGGAGATAGTGGAATACGAGCCTACCACTCGGCAATTTCAGTGTGACTGGGACGCTTGCAACAAGGTACGACAAGGATGATAAGAAACATTGCCTAACTTTCGATACTCCGCGACATAAAATTCTAATAATTCCATTCAGAGCTTCAACCGAAAATCAGATCTGCAACGGCATTACAGAATCCATACAAACGAGAGGCCCTACACCTGTAGTACTCCTGGTTGTGGCAAGAGCTTCATTCAGCGAAGTGCTTTGACTGTTCACATTCGAACCCACACTGGCGAGAAGCCTCATCAGTGCCAGCACATCGGCTGTGGAAAGCGTTTCTCTGATGTAAGATTGATACCATACTTTGCCTTGTCTTTAGCCCAACTGTAGCTAACATCGTTTGCAGTCATCGTCTCTCGCCCGCCATCGACGTATCCACACAGGCAAGCGTCCCTACAAGTGTGCACATGATGGGTGTCTAAAAGGGTATGCGATTGATGCTTGGAGAACATAATTTCTTCTTGATCCGTGTCTAACTATTCATGGAAATAGCTTCTGCAGAAAGACCACCATGGTGAAGCACCAACGGCGATCGCACAACCGAGGTCTCAACCCCAATGACATCCTCGACGACTGCACTTCAGAATCAGACATGGGCGAGTTGCCCGCCACTCCTGAACACACAAACATGGCATGGTCCATGTCAGCCCCAGGCGGTCCCATGATCCATCCCGGAATGGTTCACCCTCACCCGATGCATCGATCTTCCCCATTTCCCGACTTCGCCCACCAAATTACTCCTTTCGGCATGAGCCACCAGATCGCTCAACAGCATAGTGTTCCCACCGAAGTTCACAACTTTCATCGCCACGACGCAAACATGCACATGGTCCAGCACGCCTCTGGCTTGCCCCCGCAACCATACTACGTCGTTGACCAGAACAACCCAGGTATCGCTACCATGAACACCATACCTGCAGCCTATAATATTCCTCGCCAACACATGGAGAGATCGCTGGAGGTGCCTTATAGCCATGGCAGCATGCCGTCATTAGGTAACAGCCCTGATGGCTTCTCACCTGTCTCCGCTGTGTCCGTACACTCTCCGTCTATGCCAGACGGTTTGTATACCCACCACTCTCCTGCCCCGACCAACTACGGTGACTGGGGATACCAGTACCAGCCTCCAGTTGAGGTGACTACCATTGGGCAAATACCTGCTTTCGGAACCGGTGTCTACGACATATACCCGGGTCAGAAGCTCGAGTATGAAGACGCGTGTTTGCTTCCGGGCACGAGAATGGAGGCGATGTGAGGATCGCATCGCAATTGCATCTAGTAATGTCACTTTCACTTTTTTGATACCACCAGCAACATGAACTCATCTTGTAATGTAATTTTTTTTTTCATTTTGGGCAGGGGGGGAGGGGGAGCAGATTTTCGATTCTTGTACAACACTTTTTTCCTCGAAACTTGGGAGTTTCTGTATGGCGGCAATGCCTCTTCTAAACCATCTATCTACCTATATATGCGTTGTTTCTTTTCGGGTTGGATGTTTAGTTGGGTTATACAGCACCACAGGCTTTTTCTTCTTTATTCCTCTATCATATTTTCTTGTATTGGACAGTATTCATATACGATCATGGAATCATGTTACATTGACGCAATTTTTTGTTACTTTTGCATTGTTTTTTTTTCTTCCGGGCATTAGGGCAGAACCTTGAGCGCGAGTTCATTGCGACGCGAATCGCGGTGACTACAGAGAGAATCTTTGCCATCGAGAGGGGGGAGCATAGGAGTGACATATGGTTACCAAGGATAAGCATAATCATCAATGATCATGATAAATACTGTATAATAGTTTTTTCAATTTTCAGATCAAAGTAAATTGTTCTGCCAATCTGGGACCATTGCGGCGATCATGATACATACTGTCTATCATTGAGATAACTCATCCTACATCGATGATCGCGAGTTTCGCGAGCTCCGCCCTTCGTCCCCCCCGAGGTCATCCTTACGAACTCGGAACCACACTGAACTTTTCCAGACACGGCGAAAGTCTGCTCGAATTCTGCTTTGAAGCACATTTCCACTCATCGTTCATCTTACCTCGATGCCAAATTTCGGGTCCGACGATGAGTTTTTCCTGTAGTGTTTGCCAATGATTATCACTCATGTCCGACTGGTCAATTGTCACTGATAGAATTTTCCTTATCGTGCCCGACACAGGTTCGGCATTGAGGACCGGCATCATTTGCACATCTCGTTGTCCGATACACAGATCAGTTTACGCCGAGCCTCCGAGGCCATGCCTCCGGTTCCCTTAGTTTAAAGTTGTCCTGCATGCTGACGACAGACCTATTCGTGTTCAAGCAGCTCACGAACGTTTGCCTCCTTCTACCACAGAAAAGTAAAAAGCAATGTATCATGTGCAAGAATCACCACATATCATGGATCGAGAATGTAGACATGAAGTCTGAAGGTCAAGACGATGTCACGACAGATGCCACGACAGATGCCACTATTTATCACAAGAATGCAATGCATTCTCTAGTGAGCACTGAGACGCAAGGCAAAGGCAGGCATGAAGTCTACACGATGTCGTTTCACTGCATGAAGCGGAAAAATGGGCGATTCGATTCGGTCTGGATACTTAACTAAGAAGGGAGGCCAGCTCAACTTTCAAGGACCGATGTGTTTCTTTGTGTGCTCGCCAATCGGCGGCTTGGGACCATACTTATCATTCATGAGACTCAGTAGAGAGATGACGCTTTCTGCTTCAGTACACATGTATGATGCGACAAAAACAAATGTGCGCGTATAAGCGTGCATGTGATCTCTCTATCTGTGCTTTGCGAGCACAGCGAGACTAAAGTTTGTTGTTTGATAAAAGATCGGTAAATAGAATCCTTAAATGGAGCCCTCCTAAACTATGATAATTGTTGAAAGGCATTTGCCATAGGAGACACCTTCATATCACTTCTTAGACGGGGCGCACATTGTCACGACATCTCCCACCAACCAACCAACGTGATCAAGAAAACTTACCGCGGGACATCCTCGCACGAGGTCTACCTGTTGCAGCATCCATCAAGATACAAGCACGGGTCTCGTTCCTCTGGAGTCTGCTACACGGCATAGACCAGAACAGTGAGGCTCATGTGGAGCGATGAGCGGTGAACCCCAGAGTCCAGACACACGACATGTGCATACATGCATCGTTTGCTGAGGCCGATGGGGTGGCTCTCATAATTTATCACATTGAAAAGCCAAGCAGGCATGGAACGTTCCTGGCTAACATCATGATCCATCCACCACCCGCCCTGACAGCTGCAGTTTCCGCCCCACGGCGCTGGTAAATGTGAAGCGTACACATGCTGGCTGTGAGAAAGTGATGAACGGCGCGACGGCGCGAGGGGATGAGTCTGTCTTCACTTTCCACGATTGTTAATGCAGTGGATTAGATCAGTGGCAGTGAGGTGGCCTTGGGATCCGCTTGCTCGACACACAGTCTGAGGCTGAGAAAGTTGCGCAAGAGGATGAGTAGGTACATAGGTAGTTTTTTTTAGTTTTTTTGGCGGACGGACGGCAGCTTGTCGGAAGCAAATGATCTGTTCCATTCTGTCACTGGAATAAGGGTAGTGAGGGTATGTACAAGGACAATGAGGACAATGGGCCGAGCAGCATGGCTAGATACCTGTACCTATGTTCTCGGGTCAGCCGCCATTGTCGTGATGGCGTCGCTTCGACATGCCGACCCCGACACTCGGCTTTCAAACGTACGGAGTACGGCATTATGCACAGCACCGGAGACTTCACTTAAGTACGTAAACTGCCGTTTTGAAGGCAATCGTAGATCGCTGCCCTTCGAACATTGGGCAACGCCGTCTTTGCCCAGAGTTTTATGTATTGTACATTACCTAGGTACATAGTATGTAGGTAGAAGGAAGGGGGGCGACGTTCCATGCGCTTCCATTTCGCGTCATGCTGAAATGGGACATATCGGCCAGCCAAGTCAACGCTGGATGATGACGAATCGTGTGTTCACAGTGCGCACACAGAAAGGTCATCAAAATCATCGAATCGCGACTACGGCGTCCGAAGAGCAAAGCAGTCAGTCGATTTTGGTCTTTTGGTGCAGTAGGATAGGACATAGTATCCTTCATCAATAATAGATAGACATACACTTGGCCCGGCTCTCGCGGGATTCCTCGAATCTTCGTGACTGAGCAGTGAGCAGTGAGCACTGTGGAATGAACGCGTTGTAACTTGTGACGAAGTGATGGCCTAGATACTTCGATGGCATTAGTCAGTGGGTATCTGCTCGAGGCTCCTCGCGGCATTAGGTACTTAGGCACAAGGGACAGCTCAGGTACATGTACATACCTAGGTAGGTATGTACCTATGTATAATTATGTTCAAGGCCCGCAATTTGGCCCCTGGCTTTGACCAACGGGCGAAAAGAGTGATTGAACCACTGATCGTGTTCCTCCGCCCTCCACCTCACATCTTTGCATCTTAGCATCAAACCGCACTTCTTCATCAAGCAGAACATCGCTGTGCGCATCGCCTGCCGCGGTGTACGTCCTGGGGATGGCTTTCCACAGGCTGCCGGTAAGATTCTGTCCTGCTTGTGTTCCGCTCAACAGTACAACCACACTGCCTGCTGACTCGAGACTGCAAGAACATGGCGTCAACCGTCGCAGAGGCGTGGCCCTCTGTCGCGAATACGCTCACGGCTCCATGGAGAAGCACGGCGACGCGCTCGATTCGACGAGCCGCGCAGCCCAAGGCCGTCACCGACTCTTTGTCCATTGATCGAGGCGAGGTCAACCCGCCGTCGGCTTCTTTGACCGACTTTCTTCGAAATAGGACCACGTCATCACTACAACCTGTCCTTTCCTCTCCGTCCGCTGCGCGTGCAGACTCAGACTCTCCGCTCATGGTCACTGGGCTGACGCAGGTCGGTATTCGAGCTGTGAACCCCCTGTCTCGTCAACATGTGTCTCGATCTCAAGGTTTACCCGGAAAGCTCTACTGGCAACCTCTCCTCGCAAACCGCGCGCCCTACTCGCCCATGGCCATTCAACAGCATCGACGATTTGGAACAACATCCGGCTCGTCCAACGGCGTCTCACATAACCAACTGGCCGCCGTTGAAGAAAATGCCAATCGTAACGCGGGCAACGCTAATATGCAAAACGCCTTTTATCAGCTTCTTCTTCGCGCCAACCTGCCTGGAGTCCTAATTGAACGTTACGAATCCGGTCGCTTTGCTTCGAACGCGGCTACCGAGGCCACTTACAGGAAGGCTTTGGTCGCTATCAAGGCCCGGATGATGCCGGCGTCCAGGCTGTCGGGGAAAGCCCAAGATGCATGGAAGCAGGGATATGCCCACGGCGAGCGGGAAGCTCATGCACTAGCCAGTATGAATGCTAACGCCCCGCACAATGCTTTGTATGGCGGCCGCGATGAGCCTGTACACGTTGTTGTTCAGGAGTCAAGATGGACTCTCCTATACCGCTGGATCAGGTTTCTTGTCACTTTCGGACTGATTGGCTACTTGTGCCTGTCTCTCGCCACCTTTGGCGTCGAGGCTTTGACCGCGCTCCGGCGGGCTGGCAGTCTGGGGGGTAAGAGCGAATCAGAGGTCACATATGAGAATCAAACGACTCGGTTCAGCGACGTTCATGGTTGTGACGAGGCCAAGGACGAACTCCAGGAAGTTGTTGAATTTCTCAAGAGTCCCGAAAAGTTCTCCGATCTAGGTGCCAAGCTTCCCAAGGGTGTTCTTCTGATTGGTCCGCCGGGAACAGGAAAGACTTTGCTTGCGCGAGCCGTAGCTGGCGAAGCTGGCGTGCCTTTCTACTACATGTCTGGCAGTGAGTTTGACGAAATTTTTGTTGGTGTAGGTGCCAAGCGAGTCCGTGAACTATTTGCCGCGGCCAAAAGCAAGTCACCCGCCATCATCTTCATTGACGAACTGGACGCTATTGGTGGAAAACGCAATGCCAGAGACCAGGCCCACGCCAAGCAGACCCTCAATCAATTGCTCACGGAACTGGATGGATTCGACCAAGATTCCAAGATCGTCATCATGGGAGCCACCAACTTGCCAAACTTGCTGGACAAGGCGCTGACCCGACCTGGTCGTTTCGATCGTCATGTCAACGTCGATCTTCCCGATGTCCGTGGTCGCTTGGCCATCCTGAAGCATTATGCCAGCAAAATCAAGGCTGCACCCGACGTCGACTTGGAAGCCATCGCGGCACGATCGGCCGGAAAATCTGGAGCTGAATTGGAAAACATGCTCAACGTTGCCGCCCTTCGAGCTAGCAGAGCCAAAGCCAAGATTATATCAAAAGAGGACTTGGACTGGGCCTTTGACAGAGTGACCATGGGATCGGCGAGGAAATCCATGGTCGTCACGGAAAAGGAAAAGGAAATGACAGCGTACCACGAAGCCGGCCATGCACTCGTGCAACTTTTTGAAAAGGACAGCTCCAGCCTTCTCTACAAGGTCACCATCCTGCCCCAGGGTCCAGCTCTGGGTCACACTGCTAATTTGCCTGCAATGGACAAGTATTCTTACACAGCGGCTGAGTACATGTCAAATATACGCGTGCTGCTGGGTGGAAAGATGGCGGAAGAAATGGTATATGGTGACGACAAGGTTACCTCTGGAGTGTCTAGCGTAAGTTGCACCCGAACTGCTTTGCATTATGTACTTGGTAGTTTTTTTAAGTTTTTTTTTTTTCCTTGTTTCTTTTTCCTCTCAGCTCTTGACTGACATCTTTTATTTTGCACTTACAGGATCTAGAAAAGGCCACCGACTTGAGCTTCATGATGGTCACCAACTTCGGCATGTCAAGCGCCCTCGGACCCGTCGAGTACGGCAGACGATACGAAAACCTGAGCTCCGAAACCCGTTCCAAAATTGAGCAGGAAGTGCAAAAGAATCTGATGCACTCCTACGAACAAGTCAGGACCCTCTTAACAGAGAAGCGAAAGGAACTGGACCTCTTGGCCCAAGCGCTCGTCCGCTACGAGACTCTAAACAAGATGGAAGTCGAAATGGTGATTCGGGGGGAGAGCCTCCCAGGGCGGATCATCATGCCCAAGGGGCCCATGATCTTGCCAGTTCCTGATGCGCCGCATCCTCCCGGCTTGGGAACTGCATCGCATCCACAGCCGACTGAGTCAGAGGCGCCGCCTTCGGTACAGGCTCGTGCGTTGGCTGCTGCTGATAGCTTGCGTGCTTCAGATGGTATTTGCCGACCATAGACCCCGCCAGGGCAGCTGCGATCAAGCAGGATAGAAAAAGAAAGGGGGAGGGAGGGCGTCAAAAGTTCTGTTTTGCATAGACCCGAGACTAGGTGCCGGCCTGTGAGGATAGAAGAGCTCTGACTGGTGCCACTGCGAATAAAGGGCGAGCTCCCGAGGGAGAGGGGGCTGCTCTGGATGGATGATGAGCCATTTGCATATCTATGCAATGCAATACGCTGTGGACAAACACCCCCCCCCCCCTCTCTCGCTCGGGAGAATGATTGTTTGCAAAACAAGTACAACAATAAAGAGACTTTTATATAGGGCCGCAGATAGGCGCATCTTAGATGATGCATGGGGCGGTGAGCAATGAATCAGCGATTGAAGAAGCGGAGGCCGGAAAGCCCAGCGGAGGAGGAGCCAGAGGCACTGATGAGGGCCATCAAACTGGCGCCTGTGTACATTTTAGCACGCGGTTATAGCACCGAAATGCATAGTTTTTTTTTTTTGTTTTTTTTGTATGTGTGTGTTCATATGTGTGTGATGCATGGCGGTGAAGTAGGTAGGTATGTACATACATCCAATGTTTTGTTCTGTGGATGCGCCGCCTACATACAGAATGATGCAGGACAGTTACATGGAATGACTCAAAGTACCTACTCAAGTCATGGTTGGTACATAGGTACTGTACATGGGAAGACCTCGTTCTACAGACTACAGTATGTACCTACTATACTGAATATATGCCATCATACAAACAAGCTTTCCATCCTGCCCGAGAATTATGTATCGAAATCTTGAACGGCCATTGAAGCCACCAGCCACCATACATACCTAGAATAGCGCTTGCGACTGACTGACTGGCTGACTGATGGTGGAGGTCCCGCGCTTGTTATGCCGCAGCGCCGTTGGTCATGTTTAACAGTTTAGCACAGACAGACTAAAGATTCATGCATGAGCTCTTGGAAGTTAGAGCAACCGAGCTGCCTCCATACAGACATCAGGTCGCCATACCTGTTTCTCTCCTATGGGCTCTCTTGACCTTGAATCTCCTTTGAATTTCATCCCGAAAGAAAGCAAAGATGGTGTGTGTAGCGTGTCAAGAAGGCGTGGATGGAAGGGGGGAACAAAGGGCCAGAAGGAGGGCATTTACAAGGGCGAACGGCATTGTTCTGGGTTATATATGGAAAGATTTGATGGCGAGAAGACAGAGCTGATGAGGGTTCGTGACGGGTCGAATATAAGTACATAGCATGCATTTAGTTCTAGGACCTTGTGTGTGCAGTCGCATTGCAAACATTGTATTGCATACCCTCCATCCAACCCTAGGCCCTAGCAACCAAAAACCTGGATTCCAATCTAAATTCTGCGTTCCCGTTCCCGTTCCCGTTTTCGTTCCCGCTCCCGCTCCCGCTCCCGCTCCCGCTCCCGGTCTCCCATAATTCATCACCGTCATACAACTCCCCGCGTATAGAAATTGACTAGCGACACAGTAAAAGGACGTTCAACGAAAAATTATGACTCTTTCCCCGTCTTCGTACACTTGCTCTGCTCCTACGTCTCTTTAGTGGGACATGACCTCTCTGTATTGGGCCATGCCAAGATCAATCGAGTACGCCAGCAGCCGGTCGTGCGTCAATGGCAGGTTGAGAATCCTCGATCTCAACTCCGTGTCCTGAAATAGCATTGCCACGTTAGTCATGTGGTCTGAATGTCAATGCCAAATCTGCTTTGCATCAGTGGTACATACCTTCTTCTTCTTGGCCAACTTGAGTAATTCCCTTGCCGTCTCGTCCGCCATATCCGACACAGCCGCGTACCGCACCACCTCCGCCTCTCCCACCTTCTCATTCATCACATTCAGTCCCGCCAGCAACTTTTCGAGCAAGGCTGGCGGAGCTGTTTCGCCCTTGCCACGATGCTGCACGAGAGTCAGGAACTGTCGGTAAATCTCTCCGCCCTGCGGCCACTCTGCAATAGATCCAGCCTGACCCTGGAACTGCGACAGCAACGAGGACAGAGATGAATAGTCGCGCTCAATCACGGCATGGGGCGCCACTTGCTGCACCAAAACCCGGTGTGCTTCAACAAACTCCCCGGCACGAAGTAGACAGTGTACTTCTGCTGAGGCATCTTGCTTGACACTACGCATGTAGAGTGCAAGAGCCGTCCATATCCATGCCGAAGGGATCTGGAACTTCTCGGTCAGGGTGGCAAACGTTGAGCCTGTATCGGGCCCAATCATGCCGGCATGTCGACACAAGTGCTCCTGAATGGCTTTCACGCGGCTAGACGAGTTCCGCAGGTGCAGCAGGACAAAGACTGCTTCCAGCCAATCACTAGCAGCAGTCAGTTGCGCAGCATACGCAATCGTCATGGCGTCTGCTTTCTCCTCAGCATGCTGGCCAAAGGAAACTCGACCAATTCCAGTCAGAGCTTGGCCGAGCTGCCAGCTCAGTCTCGTATCCAGAGGGGAAAGCTGTGAGTTTTCGGGCCGCAGAATCGCCTCCAAGTCTGTCTTGTCATCAGCATACAGCTGTAGAAGACCCCACAAGAGATCATGTCGCATCTCTTCATTTGCGTCGTCCCAAAGGGGCCTCAAGCCTTGCTCGTGATACCACGGCCGCGGGAGATCTTCTTTATCTTGGTTGATGTCGTCCTGGAACTTTTTGACGGCCAACGCAGCGCCGTCCTGCTGCGAAATAGCGTACCACAACCGCAGACCAAACGCCTGCCTCCAATCAAGACCGAACTTCTTGGAAATCACAAAAGTATCATTGCGATCCTCGACGGGAACATTCTTCATGCCTTCGCAAACACCAACGTTACCGCTAAGAAGCTCATAGATGGCGCGGATAGCCTCTGAAAATTCTGAAAGCATCTTGGAATCGTGCCAGGCTTTCAGTTGCTCTTTCATGTCCTTCCTCACGATATCGCTAGTGCCAATCAGAGGGACCAAAGTTGCTAACCGAAAGTTCTTGCCATCGAGGAGGTATTTGCATGCTTCTGCAACCCGATGCCCTGCCAGACTCGCAACAGCCTTCTCCTCATTTGAGCCTGCGAGGCCAATGTTCGTCGTCGAGGCTGGCTCCACGAGTTCAGTCCAGAATCTGGTGAGCTTTGCCTTTCGAATCAAGTGCTCCGGTACGCTAGGATCGACCGCAGGCATGCTGTCGAATAAGATGCTCGCTAGCTCCCACACTCGTTTCTCATGGATGTTGGCCGGAGCATTCATATGAAGATGATGGAAAACATCCAGTAGACTAGATGATGTGCTCATCACGGCCATCGGGACGCCATTCACTACTTTGACTTCCGTCACTCTGTCTTGAGCGTGAAGCAACTTCTTAGAGGACTGCCATCTCTCATGTCAGAATTGGCTCCTAAGGCACGAATCATACACGCAAAATACACACGCTCATAGGAAAAGTCGAATGCGTACCTCTGACGAGAACTTGGCGAAACGAATGTCCTGTCTCTCCGTCTGAACACCACCTCGCTGAAACTGGAGAATGCCTGAATTGTCTCGTAGGCTGCGCCGAAATTGCCTCGACCCCCGAGATCTCGTCACTAGCAGAGTTTCCTCAGGTCCCCAAGTTGGACGGACGGCATTGTGATATCTCATTTCTTCTTCTTCGACATTAAAGTCTTTGTCTTGACGTTCGTACGGCCACTAGTCAAAGACAGACACGTTGGTCAAAAGTTTAGTATTTGTCTTTGTAGTTTACAATTTTTTAAAAGGTACATGTCGCATGTCGTCATTTCGGGCATCAACGACATGACGTCTGACCTGTGGTGTGAAGATGAGAACACAGGAGAGGGATGAATGAGGCTTGAAAAACTTGGGAAAAGGTAATCAAAGTAAAGCACGAACCTGAGGAAAGCCTTTGGCCGACACGGAAGCATCGAGTGTCGTTTGCCGCGCAGGCGAAGGAGGCTTAGGTTTTTCAAAGATGGAATTCATCAAATCGATGCTTGTTGCAAATCCATGCCCTTTATCCGACGTTTCTCGCATGCTTACAAGACCACTTGCTGCATCTCCCTTGAATAGGCTTCTTCCAAAGATGGATGACTTGCGCAAGTCGTGGCCAAGGTTTTCGTCCTCTCCACCGCCGAGTCCGCCGCGGATTTTGACTGGAGAGTCGTTCATCTCTCTCAGTAATTGACGGTCCCGCTTCACGGGACTAACTGTCTTTCGCAGCATTTCCATCCAATCGTCGCCATCAGCTACTTCGAGCGCAATTGGACCAGTTGAGCCTTTCATGGCCCTCATCCGAGCTCTCAGAATGCCTCCAGGAGTATGCTTCTTCGTATCTTGTTCGTTGTCTGGCGGGTTGTCGTTCAGCTCCGCGGCATGATGCTGCCCAGGAGAAGACCCCGTCATGTCTTCATCCTCGGACAAGTCATATTCCTCACCCATTTCAGCGGCATGTTCATCTTCCAGTGAAAGTTGAACATCGTTGGGCGCAGAATCCGCGGAGCTATTCCCTAAAAAAGACTCCTTACTGGCGGTCTTTGAGTATAGCAATCCGTCATGTTGGTCAAACGCGCCGGGAAACAATGTGTTCTGACTGACGCTGGTGGGGCCTTTCTCCACCGCTGGACCATCTGAATTTGCCGCTTTGGCTACCTTCTGACGGGTAGGAGTGTCTACGCGAGATGGCGAATCCATGTCGGCGTCCGACTCGTCATCCGAATAGAACAGGCCATAGGTCGTGAAATGTTCGACACCGAAAGTCCAAACACCAGTGTCCTCATCGTAGCCCTCAAAAGATGTGTCTGGTATTTGTTTCAAGCCCTCCACGTGTTTCTTGTATCTTCTAGCATCGCTGGCATTTCGCTTGCCACGACCACCACGGGGCCAGCTGTGCTCCAAAGAAATCTGAGCTGGAACGTTGAGCCCCTTGCCAACAGGAGGTTTCTTAGCCGTCACAGGATAAACAGTAGCTGAGCGAGGTTCCAGTTGAACGATACCGCCGCATAGTTCATCAAGTTCGATGGCGCTAATGTCGACAGGAACCTTGAACTTGACATAGCCAACATGCTCACGACCGACAACAAAATTGTCCACGCGCTGGCGTTGCATTCTATTCATGTTTTGCAACTCATCTTTTGTTGGTTGCATCCAATAATCGCCCGGAGCATTATCGTATCCAGAACGCGCCTGCGAGTCAGGTGTGACCACTTGATCCTCCGCGTCAACGACAGCCAGTTGCTGACCCTCGACCTGACCCTGCTCGGGAGTCTGTGGGCCGCCATTCACGCCACGCACAATTCGGTTCTGGCGAGGTGTGGTTTCGTCGAGCTGCGACTCGGGTGAAGTGTCGGGGGCTGGGAGCGCTTTGCGGACTGGAGTAGTTTCCTCGGGTTCCGCTGTGTTCGTATCAAAGCTAACACGCTTGGAGTGCTTGCGTGCACTGCCATTGGCCTCGTCGGACTTGTCTTTCTGAGGTGCCGAAAACAGATCACTTCGAATGTCCCGGTTGATAACCAGTTTCTTGGAGCCCGTGCTTCCGTACCAGCGAGTGTTGGGGTTGGAGGAAAGGGCTCCTGGAGCAAGTATACTATCCTCGCTGTTGAAGCTGCGACGAAGGCTGCTCGTCGAGTAGCTCTTGCTCAGAGACCCATTTGTGCTGGAGCCCAAAAGACTGCGGCTCATGCTTCCAGTCGGGCTACAAATGCTGCTGCCAGGACTGCCAGTCGAGAAACCGTAGGAGCTATAGGAAAATCCAAATCCTCGTTTTTGGGGAGTACCAAATCGAGAGGTCGACGTGGCCGGAGCAAGCTTATACAAGGGCAGAACAGAGCTCTTGCGTGGTTTTGCGGGGCTACCATCGATGGAAGTGGAGAGAGGTCCAAGATCAGAGACCTCATTTCCTCCGAGGCCGACGAACAGGGAAGGACTACCATATGCCGAGACATCATTCAGGTTGGCAGTCAGACCCTGAGGGGCATTTGGGTTCTGCTGCGTGCTACCCAGAAGTGAGTTGCCCAGGATGCTTTGGTTTTGCTGCTGGTTCGTGCTGTTACCGAACATGTTGCTACCGAACGACGATTGATTGCTCTGGCCCCCAAACATGCCGCCGCCTGGCTGTGAAGTTGAGCTGAAGAAACTGCTGGGCTTTTGCTGGTTGTCATTACCACCGAAGGCAGATTGCTGTTGCTGTGGCTGTTGCTGATTGTTTCCTCCAAACAGGGAGGATCCCTCATTGCCTTGCGTGGCATTTCCACTACCAAATGCGCCACTCTCGTTGGTGCGCTTGCTCCCACCAAACATGGAAAATAAGGATGGACCACCGAGCCCATTTGTGCCGGAAGTTTGTTGTTGCTGTGTGTTATCGCTCCCGAAGCCGCCACCGGAAGCTGTGTTGTTTATGCTAGACCCAAAGGCTCCGTTGTTTGCAGGCGTTTGTAGGCTGCCGAACGCGTTGCCGCTCTGTTGCTGCTGTTGGTTCTGTTGATTCTGCTGGGCCTGTTGATTGAGAAACGCTGAACCAAATGTAGATCCCGCGGTTCCGAATGCAGATCCAGAATTTTGTTGTTGCTGTTGCTGCCCTTGATTGTCGTTATTGTTGTTATTGTTATTGCTTCCGAAGCCACCTCCGGTAGACTGCATGTTACTGTTGGGATTGGGCTCTCCAAAACAGCTAGTTCGACCATTCATCAGCGTGCCAAATGGGCTCAGGTTGGTTTGCCCTGCCAACGCGTTGGTGGAAGTTTCCAAGGTGTTCCATGGGCTGCTTCTGGCACCTGCATTTCCAAAAGCACCAGCGTTGTTATCTGTGTTGTTGGATCCAAACCCGTTATTATTATTGTTGTTGTTGTTGTTCAAAGAGCCAAATCCGCTGGAACCGCCCCCTCCAAACGCACTTCCGCCAGTCTGTGAGTTTTGATTGCCGAAGCCGCCTCCAGCTGTATTGTTAGCATTCGCAAACGGGCTGTTGCTTGCATTGTTGTTCTGTGCATTCGAGCCAAAGCCACCGCCTCCGAAGCCAGTACCTGTGTTGCTATTATTAAAGGCATTACTTCCGAACCCCCCTGCACCGGAGACATTAGTAGTAGTATTACCGAACCCAGAATTAGTCTGACTGGAGAGGTTTGAGCTTCCAAACCCCCCAAAACCGGAGCCAACTCCGAAGGCACTACCGCCAGTGTCATTGCCGAAGCGATGACCTTGCCAGTAATCTACCAATCGAAGTTCTTCCGGCGACCACTTTCTGTAAGGTTCTTGAAAGTTTATGTGATGGAAAGTAGTTGAATTGACACCAGACGTGTCTTTTTCTGTAGTGGGGGAGAAAGGTGTCGACGCAGTGCCAGGGGGGTCGTTGAATGCACCCGCAGAACCGAAGCCAGTATTAGACGTACCAAAGCCCCCCCCACCTGCATTCATAGCTCCACCGAAGCCTGAACCACCGGTAACGGACGGTGCGCCAAAGGGTGACTGGTTCGAGCCAAAGCCACCCCCGTTGTTGTTCATCGTTCCAAAGGGCGAAGGGTTGGGACCTGCGTTGTTGTTTTGAGAAGCAAGTGAGCCGAACGGCGACATGTTGTTGTTGTTGTTGTTGTTCATGTTGTTCATGTTATTCATGTTGTTCATGTTATTCATGCCGCTCATGCCGTTCATGCCGTTCATGCCGCTCATGCCGTTCATGTTGTTCATGCCGTTCATGCCGTTCATGTTGTTCATGCTATTCATGTTGTTCATGCCGTTCATGTTGTTCATGTTATTATTATCCATGCTCATGCCGTTGTTAGAAGGAGGGGGGCTGGGGGCGCCAAAGGGAACATTGGAGCGCGCAAAGGAGGCACCGGTGCCAAAGCTAGCATTTCCGAAGCCTAGAGAAAGGGGTCAGTATACGCGATGAACGACACACCATGGAGTTGACAGGAACCAGAATTATGTCAAAAGAATAAAAGTAGCCGCTGAAGGTGGAACAAGCAAGAGTCAGATGGCGCCGGCCAAATCGTACCAGATGATGAAGAGCCGAAGCCGGTGCTGGGCCCGGCCTGACTCTGGCCGATACTTCCAAACATGCTTCGGCCGGGGCCAGACTGATCGGTCTGCCCAAAACCTCCTGAATTGGACGATCCAAAGCCTAAAGCAATGTGTCAGTTCTTTATCAATCTCGGTTGCCGCCCGTTAGTCTAGTCAGCGTTTCACACAAATGAATTCACGTACCACTCGAGGCATTATTGGACCCGAAACCACCACCGCTACCGAATCCTGAGGACTGCTGGTTATTGTTCTGGCCGTAGCTGCCAAAGGCGCTGCTCGCGAACGACATGGTGATTTAGCTGGTAGGGAGAAAAAAAGCGTCAGTCAAAAGTCGGCGTTGCTTGAGCTTCGAAAAGCTTCTTCGCCCTTTTCGCACGACAGAACTCGTGACAGGGGAGCAACGCAGCTTCCAATTTGTCGATCTACCCTCAACCACAGGTTAGCAGTAGAGAACGCGTAGAAACACAGAGCGGCGTCGGCCTGTTTTTTGCTTGGAGAAGCTTCTAGATGCACGTCGAATGTGACTTTTCGATGGTGATGTTTCGATGCAGTCGCGATGCCTCGTTGACGAGAAGCGCGAACCGACACGGCGAAAAAGCTGGACCTCACCCGGCTGCAGCTATTTTGCGTGACGGACCCCGGGGGGTTTTTCTTGACGTGAAACAAAGAAGCTTTATCGCAAGCAGTAGCAATATGAGGGGGAAAGGAGAAGCTGTGGGCTGAGCGAGAAGAGCGGGTGTGTGCCCTTTTTCACCACTTCTTCAGCTTTCTGATCAAGCGGACGAGGGTGTAAAGGGTTGGGAATCGAAATATGTACTTGAGCAAAAGCGGACAAAGAGGAGACTCGAGGGTTGAGAGTATGTAGAACCGCAGCCGCTTTCGAAAAGTGGGCGGTTGGCCCAAACTGCGCCTTGCTGCCTCAGACCTTGGTTGCTTGCCCGTAATCAGCCAATCAGACGTGTCTGCTCGCAGTACTTGACAGAGAGGTCTGTGACCACCTGCCGCACGCCGGGCAAGTACATAGCTGCTCTGTACTCCAGACGCGGAACGCGGGAAAGTTGCAACCGCAGCGACGAGTTGCGCCTGCAGCAACAAGCCTTGGAATCAAGGAGGCTGGGTCGGAATCACACGCGCCCAGGCGCGTCGCAAATCCGCCCCAGATGGGGACCCATTCGTGGAAGCTTCGCCATTCCTTCGCTGGGCTCTCTACTCCGTAGACCTCATGCATGTTGGCCCAAGACTTGCCTACATATATCCATTCAAAAGCAATGAAACGCTGCACCATCCTACCAACGTCGAAAATACAAGACTCTGAAAACCCGAGAACCCGAGCCTCGTGGCTTCGACAACACCTGTTAGAACCCACCCTTTGCTCACTTTATTCCGCCTGCTCGCCCTCCCAACCCGACCGGACCCAAAAGCCAACCTGTGTGCTCTTGTGGTGACTGAATCGACGACAAACTCTTTACGAAGGACCATTTCTTTACGAAGACAAAGATGAATTCTCACACAACGCCGCGCACGTTTGCGGGCCGCTCGTTAGGCATTGGGTCCATCCAACAGCAACAGCAATACCCGCAGAATCAGCAAAATCAGCAGACTTCGCAACAGCAACAACAACAACAGCAACAGCAGCAGCAAAGAGCCCCGCTACCGGCCCAGGTCTCTGACAATGAAGAATATGCCGCCATTGCTGACGAGGATCGCGAACACATTGACGAAGTGGTGAGTACCTTGCGGTATATCTTGATTATTGTCTTTTCCCCGCTTCCGCTCGTCCTATTATCTCGGAAGTTCCCTGTCAAAAGTTGCTCTCACGCGATCTCAAGTCACTGCCTCAAAGAGAGAGACTGAAGACAAGCTGACCACGTGAATAAAAAAAAACAGTTCGACTTGATGGACATGAAGAAAAAATCCTACCTCAACTCATACGAATTCAAACACTCCCTCGCAGCTCTCGGCTTCGATCTCTCCAAACCCGAATACTTCCGCCTTCTAGAAAGCTATGGCTCCGTACCAGTCGGATGGCAAGACCAGCAAAATTGCCCAGTCAACCGATTCCACGTCTACCTTGACCAATTCCGACTCTGCGCCGCCAAGCTCATCGCCAATCGGGATCCACGCGAAGAAGCCGCCAAAGTGTTTGCCATGTTTGATTACGATCAAGATGGCTTTATTTCGGTGGAAGACCTGAGGCATCTGGCGCAGGAGATTAAAGACGAACGGACGTTGAGCGACGAGGAGATCCAGAGCATGATTGATCATCTTGACCATGATGGCAAGGGTGGCGTAAGCTTGGATGAGTTCATGCAAATGATGGAAGAAGAGGCGAGCTAAGCTACAGTTTGGGAGAAAAAGAAATTCTGAGTTGCCAATGAGTGGAAAGGGTGCTTTTTGAAAACTTCTATCGGACTAAGAAAGCACAGCAGAAGTAAAAGCTGGCGGTCTTTTCGGGCCTGAATTTTCGCTGCTTCGGCTTTTTGTCGTGGCCATATGGCCACCGCATTGCATTTAGCCAGCATGTTGTCGACGTTCTCGCTCAATCACACCTATCTTCTTCGGCTAGGACTTTTCTCACGCCCATCGGGGTCAGCAATGAACGCGGACTGCCGGCGACAATCAAAACTATCAAACTATCAAACTATCAATGAACGCGACGAGACTTCGGGAAGCTACACATCTGGATCAGACCTCGTCCCACCTACATCGTAAGGGCGTTGCTCGTTGCTACACCGAATTCGCGGCCGGAGGCGAGACAAGACGTGAAAAAAAAGGGGGGGCGTTATGGCGATTGGAATGATGGTGGAATTAACTTGGACATTTTAATAGCATGCAAATCACGTCTGAACAGATCTAAGATTTTTGAATGGAGAAAGAGAAGCGCTTTCGATGTATAACCCTTAGACAGTACTTAAAAAGGCAATTGATGCAGAACCTCGTGCAAATAAAAGTCTGTCCCAACTTCCTCCCCGATACACACAACAATAGGCTATTTGCTTTTTCTTTTTCTTTCGAGCAGACTCTATCGTGCGCGTGAGAGAAACTAAAGAAGCATGGCTCAAGACATGAGAAAAGTGGCCATTCTGGGACGCCGGTTAGCTACGTCCCGTCCAAGACAAAGGGAAGATGGAAGAACTCCGTAGTAAAGGAAGTGGGCCATCGTGGTGGATGGCGACAAAAAAAAAGTAAATGGTGGCAGCTTGAGAAGGTTTGACCTGGTGTGGTGTAGTGGTGCCATCAGACGAGAGGGGGCACTGAACAAAAGAAAATGTAGTATCGGACTTGAGACTAGAACTGAATGAGATCTTGGCCCTGCCCGTTTTGCTGCTGTGGACGGGCTCCAAACGGATTGTTACTGCCCTGGCTACTGGCAGCTTGGGTACCGTATGATACGCTGGGCATACCCGTGAACTGTTGGCGCATATAGGGGTTGCCGGTCACGTCTCGTTGAACGCCAGAACCAGCGCTGTTGGCAAAGGTCCCAGGAGCTGTGTGCTGTGCGGGAATACGGAGTTCTCCGGTATTTCCATACGTGTCCATGCCATCACCAGTGGCCAAAAGATTGTTAAGCTTGGTCTGGTACTCGTTCATTTCCTTCTGTGGAGCAGATGTCGTATCGGGCTGTTGAGGCGGTGGCGGCTGCTGCAGCATCGGCTGACTGTTGAATCTTGTGAGGGTCTTTTGTTCTGGCAGAGTCCCCAGACTGGTGAACGCTGGCCTAGATGATGATGGCCGCTTCTGGGCAAATGGATTGTTTGAGCCGGTGGGAGTCGGCATCAAGGATGACTGCTGTTGGCTCTTGTTACTTGCCCAAGGGTTGTTGCTCCCTGCTTGAGGTGTGAGCTCTGATGGTGGCTGGAGTTGCTGCAGTTGTGTTTGTTGCTGCTGCTGTATCTGCTGAGCATACGGATTGTAACCGGTGGCTTGTGGTTGGAAACCCGTCATGTTGGGCATGTTGTTTGACGGCTGGCCGTAGGGATCCATGCCCATGCCGGTAGCTTGCATACCAAAAGGCTGGTAATGATTTGGCTGGAATGCGGTCGGCTGGGGTTGTTGAAATCCCGTATATGCGTTGTTCATGAAGCCCGTGGGCTGGCTCATGACCTGGCTTTGGTCAACGGGGTTCGCGAAGAAATCCACTTGATTGCCCTGCTGATACCCCTGGTTGAAGCCAGTATACTGAGGTTGGTTCGACGTCGAAGGCTGGACAAAATCGTCATCGAAGAGTAGGTTCGGATTGCTCTGCTCCATTTCGCGGCGCCGTCTCTCGTCTTCCTCCTGACTGAGCTTGATGGCCTTGGCCAGGTCGTCATCATTGTCATCATTCTTCCGGCTTTCTCGTTTCTTGCGGTCTTCCTCTTCTTGGTGCTTGCTGGCCTCCAGGGCCAAGCGATATTCAGCATCGTCTTCGTTTGACCCCTGAGGCCGTCTTTCTCGAGGGCGACGCGAGGACGACGGCTCGGCATGCTGCGGGCCATATTCCTCCAATCCAGTCACGCGCGATTTCCAAGATTTTCGGTCGCTTCGTTCGGCGCGCAGTCGCTCTTCGTCCACAATGAGGGAGGTCAATTCCTTCGCAGCTACTCGCACTATTCTAACTTGTCAGCCTCGCCAATCCGTTTGACCCCCTTTAAAAATGATTTTGAGGTGAGCAAAGTTCTAACCGTTCTGGCCCACGTCGCGACCTTCTTCGTCGATATATTGGAATTCCCTCAATGTCTTGATGATGTATATACTCTGGCGGGCCCAGGTGACGACAAGTTCGGAGCCTTCATGAAGACAGTAGTCGAGAACCTTGAGAGCTTTCAGCACATGCCTCCAGTTCTTGCCCTTGTCGTTCAGACGCTTGTCGATCATATCCATGATATCGTAAAACTCGGTCGATCTGTTCACCGCAACGGGTCAAAGGCTGAGCATCGTGACGGTAGGTGGCTAGTCGTAGAGAGTATACGTACGTGTTGAAGGTCATCTGAGCGATTTCGCTCATCTGAGTACCTGTCGGGCCCCATGGGTCATTGCTCGTGGCTAAACATCTCATGAACGTCAGTCGGCGCGCTTACAGCATGAATGAAGAGAAATCGACCGCCATGCTCACCTTCTCTGACCTTTACCTGGGTGCTGGAGTATCCTTTGGTCACATTTTTCACGCTTCGCATGACCTTGGACATGATGGGCAACTAAGATGGGCCACGGCGCCTCGTTTCTGCTTTCGCTGTGCTTCTTTTGAGAGGGTGTTGAGCGGAATTCGGGGGCAGTTTGCAAAACGGCGCGCCAGAAACGGCTTGACGTTTTCTTCCTTTTCCGAGAGAAGCCACTAGGTAGGCGCCTAGTGGCCAGCAGTGCGAACGGTAGCGAACGACGTCAACCACAAGAGCGAATGAAGAACCGTCTTGGGCTCAGCTTGTTTGAGTGCGTTTCGTCGCAAGCTGCCAAATGTCGCAACGATGCGTGCGAAAGGCCCGGATACTCTGGAAGTCAATTCCTCTGGCCTGTTGGGATTTGGGAAAGAGGCAACAAGGCGTTCGTGGGAATGGCGGGGACAGCCCCGGTCGCAAGTGCACGTGGTGTTGAAGGCCGAGCAAAGCACCCAGCTGAACAATTGGCGGGCAGCGTTGGTCTCTTCGGGCGGTGTCCGAGAGACGAAGCAAGATTGGCTTTCGGGTGGAACGAGATCAAACAGGTCGTTGCGGGCGGATGCTAGAGCGACCAGAGCAACTGATGGTGAGGTTTACAGGTACACAATTAGGTACCGTACGCAACACACCAAAACAAGAATCACAAGATGCGAGCAGATTGACCGGGGCCGCGTCGTTACTCGTTATTAGTCGTTACTACATACATATGTAGTACATAACCTAAGATGAGCTTGTATCTACGGAGTACGGAGATTACGTATGCATGGACGAGTGGTATTTAACGGGGATTACCTACCTACCTAGTGCACTCCGCTGGGAGTCGGGGGAGTCGGGAGCCGGGAGTCGACTCGGGACCCGACAAGTAACTCCTGCCTGCGTGATGTGACCCTGAATCTTCTGACTTTTGTCGGGACTCAGTGCCAGACGCCTTCTTGCAAAACTCTTTAGGAACTTGCTTGCCTATGAGTATGTACCTCTGACGAGGCAAGACAACGCCGCCGCAAAGGATGCGTATCGGGTGCGTTGGCTGCGTTGGGTGCTTTGCTTCGTCGAACAAACAGGTACATACCTCCTCCTATATTATGGAGTTAGGTACGTACTCCGTACATTGGGGCAATTATTCGTCGACCACCCCTCGGAACGCGTGGCGTGTTGGAATGGCATGCCGAATGCATTTTGCCGGCCAAGCATTGTAATGCAATACGTCACCGGCGGCATGCCTGACAAGTTCCAACATGCCTGGAGTTGCGGCCTGAAGCCGCGACTCGCCTGTACCGCCACCCTGCGCCACACGCTTCAGACTCGTGCGCGAGCGGCGAGTCACGTTTCTGACTTCATCGTTAATCAGAACGTGCAACCCTACAGGACGATATTCAGTGCTTCCGTCAATTGTCAAAGACGACATACCTACTCCATCAGCACTTACATACCTAGGTAGTTGACAAGACCAAAAAAAACAAAGCCTGCTTACGTCGAAATCAGTGAGTGATACACAGATTCTACTCCGTAGGTAGCCTGGTATGACAGGCATATGGTCCATGGATATATATGTTCACGGCGACTAACTTTAGGACGACCAGCGATGGTGCACGAGGCCTCTTTACCCTGGATTTCATTCGCGCTGGCACTCATGCTGGTTCAATATCAAAATCTCTTAGTCCTTTCCACCCCTTAGACGTTGTGCGTCTGATAGCAGATATGGCTATACTGCCGACTGGTGATGCAACCTTCACACGAGGAGCATTACCAATTATGTACCATGACCAAACTGACATGTACAATGAAAGTCCCAGGGCCCTATAAAAGCGAATTTTATGTGAGACCATGTGGCATCGCATGTATGATGCGATTCTACAACGATGATGGCAGATCCTTTAAGTGTAGGGCGGGAGACTTCAAGGCAATAACTCAACTAGTTATTTCCGCGAGACGACTAAAAGGGTCTCGCGCATAGCACGGTCTCGCGGCTATACCTGCCTAACATACCGGTAGTCGTGACAGTCCAAAGAAGTCAATCTGTGTATCCTATGAGTTTAGGATCGGGATGCCGGGATGATAGGCGTTAAATTTCGAATTGCGAGTGCCATGACCAATTTTCATGATACTGCAGGGATACGAGACGTAGTTATAGAATAGCCAGTATTGGTATTGGTCTGCTCGTTCTCCTCTATATGCAATGCACTACCATTCAGCCTCACAGTCACAACTATATCCGTCGCAAATCTAGCCGCCCTTGCACACTGACCACGTTCGCCGTGATTCCTATCAACCAATTCTCCCTGACAGATGGCTTATGTTCATGACTGCCACTTGCGGAACGTCTCCATGACGGTAGTGAAAACAACCAGCAGAATACCACCTCCGGGTCCGAGACGCAGAACCTACGAATGCGTATTAGTGCACCATGATGACGCTTGGCTTTGGGACTGGGGATGACAAAAGGAATTATCTCACCTTAGGAAGAAATCCCTTATACAAAGCACTGGGACCCTCCTCCTTGAAAACAGTGTACACCGCTGGCCAGGCCCAGTTGTACTTGGGAATCAGCCCGGCGACCTTGGGCGTGTTTTGGATACGGCTCTTGACGACATCCATGGGGGTGTTGAGAATTGTACCGACAGTACCACCGACAGAGCCAGAAATCAAGTCATTCGTCATTTGGCCCTGCTTGGTGCTCGCCTTGGGGAGCAACTGGCGAACCTGGAAGATGCAGCCAAAGTAACCGGCGTTCCATAGAATATGTCGCCACAAAGTGCTTTCCAACCCTTGATACATGGTCAAGATACCCTCGTTCTTGACCGTCTTGACAACGCAGTCAACCATGCCGTTGTACTTTCCAGCTGAGGCTTTGTCCTGAAGCCGAATCTTGACGAGCTCAAAAGGTACGACGACGAAAGACTCGGTAGCACCGGCAGTGGCACCGGTCAGGACCGACAAGGACTGGTTCATCTGGTTCACGCCGAAGGCCTTGCGGTAGAACTTGCCCCATTCGTCATTGGCAGCGAATTTGGTGGCCCGCTTGGGCGCCTCCATGAGAATTGGGGCAGAAATTCCTCGGTAGAGACGCGAAAAACTGATAAGAGTCTTGTCAGACCCTTTACCACAGAAAAAAAACCCCCCGAGAAAAAGAAAAGCAAAAGCACACCGGGGGTGTGTGCTCCATAACAGCGCGCCTCACCCTTCGTGCTTGATGATCTTGCGGAAGCAGTCCAGCATGCCATTGTAGGCCTCAGCCCCAGTGGCCGTACCAGTTTGCAATTGACTGTTGAGAAAGGAAGGAAAAAAAAACAAGTTAGTGTCTCGAAGATAATAAATGCTGCCGGGGAGAAAGCAAATGGGGTTTCGCACACGCGAGTCTTGACAACATCCAACGGATACCTAGTAGGACATGGGTTAGCAGACGATCTACAGTGGCCATCTGTGGCACGCGCAAGCTCAGCACAGCGTCATGTGCGTCTGAAACAGAGACTTACATGACCAAAATCTGGGACCCGGAGAATTTTTTATCAGTACGGTGTCAATCCCTCCGATGAACAAAATGGTATGAGCCGTCATACCTCGGACACACCAGCAATGGCGCCTGCGACGCGCATAAGTTAGCAAGCTTTCCGAAAGAGCAGTACCCTTAGTCTTAGTATTTTATTCCCCTATTTCTTTCCCCTGAAAAAGCTCGCGAGGGCGACACAACGACGTACCGGCGGCGAATTGGTAGACAAAAGGAAGAGGCTTTTCTTGCGACGACATGGCGGGCAACTTGGACGCGCTTCAGCGGCGTCTCTGGCAGTGCAATCTAGGGCGGCGCAACGTTTCTGGGAGGAGAGGCAACTAGACGACTCGACGCGCCACAGTAAAGATCGAGGAAGCTGCAGGAGGAAGTAGGAGCAACAGGAACAGGCAGCAGTAGAATGGCGGTGCGGAAGCGAAGTCGGTGATGGCGCGGCCCCCAAGACAGATTGACGAAATTCCGAGTGGAGAGCGCATGCAGCTCAATGGCCGCGGCTACAAGCGGCGGCTGTAAGCGAGCCGCGTCGACTTGCGAGTTGCGCGCGGCATCACGTCCAGGACCTGCTATGTGATCACTGATCACTGATAGCTACTAATTACGAACACAAGGTGACGCCCAATGGATGCTTCATAGGAGAGGCCTGGCGAACCAGCGGCGCACGCATTGTAGCACGCAGCTATCGTCCATGCGCAGTGGTGTTTTCTGGTTGTAATATAGGCGCCTCTGAAGAGAAACAGCACCAACAACGACACGGCCGCAGCCCTATGATTTGAATTTTGCCCTATCGCCCAGCACAAGGTGAAGGCTCGACGTCGATTGGCTGCGCAAAGGAAGACCCCGCGACGTGGGCTCGTCGAGATCCGGTCGCACGTGCATGCAATTGCAGCCTATTATGTAGGTAGGTACGGAGTACCTTAGGTACCAGGTACATAGGTACCTACCTATCGCTGCCGCGGATCCCCGGACCCCACCGAATCCCGCATGCGATTGCATCAGCACAATGGCGGCGCAGGCAAGAAACGATGACTGTTGCGAACATGCGACGCATTGTGTGAGCGCCGAGCGGGCTTGAATATGTCTAGGTATCCTCTGTCTTGTGCTTCAATTCGATGGAGCTTGTAGCATAGCACGGCTGCGATACTTCATATTCGTCTCGGCGATACATAATCATCGGCGCGCCTGTTGTCCATGTTCCCGGTCTCGTTCCGACACCCCCACTAGGCGCTGACGCCTACATGATCCATCCGTACATATTGCGCACACATACGTATACGCGCAAAAGTACGCGGTGGCAAACCTTTCCTCTTCATCACCAAGCCGTCCGGCGCCTGAAACTACACCTTTAAAGAAGCCGTGATCCCAAGAGACTCACAGCGAGGTGTTGTTCAAAGCGCCTGGGAATCCAGCTCAGCCTCGAGTCCTCGCATCGCAACCGCCCATGAGTCATCTTCTGTGGAAGTATTACTGGGAAAATGATGTCGACAGATTTCGACGTCTGCTGGCGCCCGCTGGATCCAGCTCTCACCCTGCCGCTTCATTCCCGCCCACAGGAGCAACAGGAGGAGCATTCGCGAGCGGTAGTCCAGGCAGCATAGCCTCATCACCGCGCACAACACCGAGACCTCGCAAGGCCTTGGCGCATACACCGGGCACTGGCAGATTCAAGGAAGGGGGAGCTGGACTTAGTCGAACCGAAATCAACAGTCGAGATCATGCTGGTCTCACCGTTCTGCTTCGTGCTGCCTCATCGACCGATCCGAATGCCCGAGGCTTTGTGCAGGCCCTCCTCGATCATCCGCTTCTTGATCTCTACGCTCAAGACCCAGAGAGTGGCTGGAATGCGCTCCACCGATCACTATACACTGGGAATGTCTCTATTGCTCGGCTCCTCTTGGCCAAAGAGCGCATTCATCTCACAACAAATACCAATCAGGCCGCCGTGTGGAAGGTTGGCCAGCTCATCAAGACCAAGGATAACGAGGGAAACAGCCCGTTCGATGTCTACAATTCTACCATCGCGACTGCGGCGTTCTATCACGAGCCCCGGCCCTGCGCATTAAAAGATGTCAATGCTACTATCTACGACATGATACCCGGCGAAGATGATAGCGAAATCGACGACGAGACAATTGAAATGTATAGAGCCGTTGCATTCCTGATCCTGTTCTTAAAAACTTGACATATTCTTTGTGCAGGTAGCTGACTCTGGCCATTGTGTAGTACTGAAGATCTCGCTCATAACAGCAGACAATCTGTCATGGGTGATGAGTTCTTCATGTTTGGAAGCAATAAGAACCTATCACTCGGGGTCGGTGACGAAGATGACCGCCAGTATCCGGAGCGAGTGGCTCTTCAGCGACCTGATGCTCTGCTACATCGCTTTCACAACATGTATCTTGATGAGAAAGACGTAGACGCGGCCTCCTCGGCGCTGAAGGATGTTCCTACCCTGATTCGACATCCACCGCTGGCCATCTTGGATATCGTCATGTCAAAGCTACACACTGCGGTCCTCACGCATGATCCAGTGTCGAATTTATATATTTGTGGCGTCGGCCGTGGGGGAAGGCTTGGCATGGGTGACGAAAATACGCAGTTCAGATTTGTACCCGTCGAGGGACCATTCGCCGATCGCAAGGTTGTCAACGCTGCACTAGGACAAAATCATTCCATGGCCATAACGGACAGTGGAGAGCTCTGGACGTGGGGTCTGAACTCGGATTCTCAACTTGGTTACGCCCTGCCACCGATGATGCGATCTGACCAAGAGCCTATGAGTTTGACGCCGCGCCAAGTGTTTGGCCCCTTGAAGAAAGAAGTCGTACGGGGCATTGCCGCATCAGCCGTGCATTCAGTTGCCCACACAGGATTCGCTTTGTATTGCTGGGGACGCAATCTGGGCCAACTCGCCCTCATGGATGCTGATTCGAGGTCCCTGGAGTTCCAGACTACACCACGCAAAGTGGCTGCCTCATTGCTGTCAGCGCCAATTACCATGGTCTCAGCTATTGACAAAGCCACCACTTGCTTGCTCTCCAATAACACCGTCTGGGTGTTTACCAACTACGGGTACAATCTGGTCAAATTTCCTTATCCGGACGTCTTCAGTAATTCGGTCATCGGGGCCAACGCTCTTAATCATGTGCGCTTTGACTCGAGACGCCGAATCATTCGATACATTGCCTCCGGGGGCGAGACAATTGCTGCTATTACGTCTTCCGGCGATCTCTTCACTATGCAACTGAACACCAAAGTCGACGCGAATCAAGTCGCTGCTGGCTCTACCACAAATCCTGTCAAAATAAAGGGTGCTGTGACACAGCCACAATGCATCTGGGACTCCCGAAAAGACGGCGTTGCCTCTGTCAGCGTCGGCGAACATGGTTCAGTTATCATTTGCACTGAGTCAGGCGCCGTGTGGAGACGAGTGAAACGTCCCAAGGGCAAAATTGCCATTCTTCCAAACTCTATCGACGTAAAGAAGAAGGACTTCAAATTCGAGCGTGTTCCGTATATCACGAATTGCATTTCAGTCCGCAGCTCCACCTTTGGCGCCTTTTCTGCCATACGGCAAAACAGCAGGGTCATGTCTTGTGGCATTGCTATTGCGAATCAATCTATATGGGATGATGTCGGTGCTCTACTGTGTCTGAGCAAGTTCCAGGCCTCTTCGACCGAGCCTCTAGAGGGGAAAACTACCGGGAATGAAAGGTATCCTGCTGGGGCGGGGACTTTACCGCATGAGATTATTCGCTCACTGGATATTGAACATGACATGCTACAGTGGATCGCCACAAACTCTTTCCAATGTCAAGACCTAAATATTGAGCTCCGGGCATCATCGAATCCCGACTTGAAAATTCCTGTTCACAGCTGGGTACTCTCGGGACGAAGTCCTTTGCTTCGAGCAGCCTTGTCAGAGTACTCGGTCAACGCAAACATGGATGCCGGACACTCTGACATCTTCTCAATCGAGCAATCAGGCACAAAAACGATTCTCACTTTCATCGGAGTCGACGTATACACACTAATCAATTTAGTTGTGTACGTCTACTTGGATGCGATCATTCCTGTTTGGAGATGCACCAGAGAAAGACCATCACTGGCCCATCGGTTCCGTCAAGTCAGAACGGATCTCATGAAGTTGGGAACGAGACTACAAATGCCGAAGCTGGAAGCTGCTGCCCGACTGCAAGAGGGATTGGAGCTGTCCCTGGATGCCAACTTCCGAGATGCCATTGAAGACCCAGCGTTTTTCCACGACGCTGACATGATTATTGAGCTGGACGGCGACGAAGTCCACGCCCACAGTGATCTCGTTTGCCAACGGTGTCCCTTTTTTAAAGGCATGTTCCGTGGGCGTTCCCAAGGTCAATGGCTGACTGGTCGTCGCAATCCTTCGCTTGGAGAAGACCTCGTTCGCGTCGACTTGAAACACATTAATCCCGAAATCTTTGATTACGTCATGAGGTATCTCTATGGTGATGTCGGCGTCGAGTTGTTCAATGACGTCTGCCTGGAAACCCTAGATGAATTCTCCGAGCTGGTTCTTGATGTCATGGGCGTCGCAAACGAGCTCATGCTGGATCGGTTATCTCAGATATGTCAGTGCTTGCTGGGCAAATTTGTCACAACGCGCAACATTGCCAATCTTCTCAACGAAATCAGTCCCTGTTCAGTGACCGAATTCAAAGATGTTGGACTGGAATACATCTGTTTGCAGCTGGAATCCATGCTCGAGAACCACCTTTTGGACGGCCTCGACCAAGATTTGTTGCTTGAGCTGGATGAAGTAGTGCGAAGTAATCAGCTTGCCCAGTTCCCGTATGTGCGCAGTGGTCGGGCGGACTCTCTACTGCATGACCAGTACCCTGACTTGGCCCTCGATATCGAGGAAGAACGGCGACGGCGCGTCAAGGCAATGGCGTTCAAGTTGGCACAGAAAGACGAGGAAAGGAAGCTGTCATCGTCGTACAAAGCGCGAGTGGGCAGTCTGGACGACGCGTCCGCATCACAGCCCCGCGCACAAGACAGAGCTCGTCGCAACTCATCAAAGGTTGAACGAAGCGAGTCCTTAAGCCCGAACTTGCGTGCCGTGGCGTCTAATACAGACCTGATGTTCAACATGGAAGACGAAGATGGTCCAAATCCCATCACTTCCATGTCACCAGGTATGGCAGCAACCGCAATGGACGGCCAGGTCGAGATAGACTTGGACAATATTCCTCGATTGCCCGCCGCCTGGCGCAATGCCCAAACAAATGTAGGCTCACCTCTCGGCAGATCTCCAGGTCTGGATGCTATGTCGCCATCCCAACAGCTACCCGGGCCAGGTTTCTCGCTACCGTCAAGAGGCATAGATGGCCAACCAACGTCACCACCAGCAAGACCAACATATGCACCGTGGGCGTCGCCGATACTTCCATCTTCCAAGCTTGATTTGAAGAATATCATGCAAGAAGCAACTTCCAAGTCGAATCTCACTGCAGCCCTGACATCACAGGCGGAAAAGGCAGCTGGAGTGAACAAAACCCAAGCCAGAATATCGCAAAAGGAACGCAAAAAGCAACAATTACTACAGGCCCAAGCCGAGGCCGCTGCGCAAAAGAACAAGGCCAAAGAAGCGATAGCTTGGGAAACAGTCAAGCCAGCCTCTAGACCTCCCCCCTGGAAAGCAGCGAGCCCAGCTCCCAAAACGTCCCTGAAAGATGCCATGCAGTCCGAGGCAGTACAATCGCGAGGAGGAAGTGCATCAACTCCGGCCCCCACAAAATCGTCCCTCACGGTAGACGGCACCGGCACTCCCTCAGTGATCAATCGCAAAAAGGCCTCCCCCGACACGCGATTCTCAGGCCAAAGCAAAGGCAAAGCGAGCAGCGCAGTGGCACCGGCAGCACCGTCGGTACCTGAAGTCGGCCCGTCCAGACCCCAAGAGCCGAAGCCGCTGGTGCCGCACTCCAAGTCATACATGAAGCCGGCGCCCAAAGCCGAAGCCATGCTCGGATATAGCATGGCTGACATTATTGGACAGCAGCAATTGGAGCAACAGCGTGTGAAGGAGGCCGTTGCAAAACGATCGCTGCAGGAAATTCAAGAGGAACAGGCTTTCCAGGAGTGGTGGGATCAGGAGAGTCGTCGGGCGCAAGAGGAGGAGGCGAGGAAACAGGTTAGAGTAGCGGGTAAAGAGAGGGAACAAACCCGTAGCAGTCGTGGCAGCGGAGGTCATCGGCGAGGAGGTGGAGGAGGGGGGGGGGCAGGAACAGGAACAGGAACAGGAACAGGAATAGAAATAGGAACAGGAGCAGGAGCTGGAGCAGGAGCTGGAACAGGGGGTGGTAGAAAAGGTCGCGGGGGAGGTAAATCGAAGACCGGGTCGGGTGAGTCGACTAAGCAAGCGGTTGGGAATGCGGCAACTTCTTCTAGGGGCGGGGGACGGGGGGGTAGAGGACGAGGCAGCGTTAGTATCTCTCATTCGTCATAGTGATACAATACAATGATACAAATATGGGCGAATGGGCGAGTTGGCGTGCTAGGAATTGGGATTGGGGTTCGAAGCAGAGGGATATGGACTAGAGATGATATACATAAGGCGTATGATGCCTGTTAATACGTTAATACAACCCTCCTCTAGGATGTCTTTTACTGCCGTACTGACTACACCGGGTGCCTGCCTGCCTGCCGCCTACATAGGTACAGTACCTACCTACCTCCTTAGTAACGTACCTGGGCCCTGGGGGGGAGGGGAGACCCAATTCCCAACTTATTTCCAACAAAAACACACACATAATCGAAGACGCCTTAAGGCTTAAAGACGCCCATGTTCCCGGAGATGAAGCCGGCATTTCGTCCCAAAAGGTTGCCAAAATCACTCCAGTACAGTACAAGGATACGCGGTGCGACCAAGACAACCTGCGGTTGTAACTTTACCAAGCCACCAGTATTTCGCATTGTGTACCAGTCCCGACGAGGGGATCGTGGCTGGTGCACGGTTGGAACCCCCGGGTGTTTGTACTTTGTGTTGTACATGGGGATTGATGAAGTTATCTACGTTTAAGCGCATAGGTATGTAGCACGAAGAGGGCTCTGGCGGGCCGTGCTTAGACAAGAAGTCGGGATGGTATGTACGATGGAAGGTGAAGCAGGAACGGGGGTCGAGGCTGGGGGATGTGGGTGAGTTTCCTTTGATGGGCGGGTTCTAGATGGGTACGCGTTTGTGAGGAGGATCTTGGTTGAGGATGTTGTCTTTATTGGCGAGTTCATTCGGAAGGCGTGTTTGTTTGTGATGGATTGGGGGAGATGATTTGTTGCTGGAGTACTACGCATATACATTTCATACATTTCATACATTTCATACATTTCATACATTTCATACATTTCATACATTTCATACATTTCATACATTTCATACATTTCATACATTTCATACATTTCATA